>CAUYQV010016784.1:0-10379 GCA_963574575.1 Galagoides demidoff | reverse complement strand
AGTGTGCTCCTCAATCTTCTCTCTTGGCTCTGCTCCAAACCATCAGCTAATTAGCTAAACTTCTGTCCTTTCAGCCTCCTTCTGGACGGGAGCCTCTGCAAAAAGCTGGCTGCAGTCCGCCATCTTGGCTCCGCCCCCCCTTAAAGCTAATTTCAACAGGGGCACCATTAATCCCTCCAATGGACAACTTCATGCCCACTTACTCACTCAATGCTATTGGCAGCTAGTGAAGGAGGGCTCAGCTGTGGTTCAACAGGACTGTTCAGTGATGGGCTTCTGTTTGAATTGTGAGGTACTTAAGAGTGCACTGGGCCAGGCCTTAGAAGGTCTGCGCTCTAATGCTGTTGTTATAGTGAGCTACTTTCATAACATTAGGAAAGTCATTTCATCTCTCTTATGTTTAGTCTTCTTATTAGTAGAACAGAGAAATAATATCATGCCTGTTGTTTTTAATGAGATATTGTAAATCAGAGAATACACCGGGTCAAAGACAGCAATTTCTAGTAGGTATGAACTCTGTTTTACCAACAAGATAACACATGGCTTGAGAGATAACTTATAAACAAAATTACAAAGATAATTAATAGAGTAAGTGTAAAGATGAAAGGTGTGAGGTGTGACAAAGACCAAGTCTTTTGCACCCTTTCAGTACTTTGCCAGCACATTGTGTTCCTCCCTGGAGCCTGTTTTATTTCTGTGGGTTTAAAAGAGAAAATTGGCAAACCTTATGTCCTCATCAACTATTGCCACTCTACCTACTTCTCTAAATATTTAATATATATTTGGAGATATAATCCTGTGTGCCTATCCAAAATCAGCATTATTTTAACTCCTTTATGTGGAAAAGCTATGGCGCTCTAACCAGAACCCTAGAGCCATATTTTTGTTCCTGTTCATACACTTTTTGTTTAGCTTGGACTGAAGTTAATTCTGTTCTGAGTTGAAGCAGCCATGGCTGCTTGCTCGAATGTCCCTCTAAGTGGGATATTCCCAAGAGCTTCCCCTTAAAGCAAAGCAGAACAGAAGGACAGTTTTAGAAGTGGTTGCTGCACGACATGGGAGAATCACAGCCTCTGGGGACAGGTCTTACCATAGGCTATTATTAGAGCTGAGCTGTGAGTTTGCAAATGGAAAATGAGACTCCACTCTCATGTGCATGCACACCGCAGGTGCCCAGGTGCCAGCGAGTAGAGGGACTTGCAGACGCCTCCACAGGCGGCATCTGTCTCCCTCTGCTCGCTGGGAAGGTGTGCCGTCACGCTCCTCTCTCTGTTGAGCTTAAGAAGGAAATTGTCTCTGAGCAGGCAGTTGCTATGATGCCATAGTCAGATAGAAGTAAGAGCGCCTCTCACAGCGAATTTCCACTGACAGAAAGCAAAAGATCAGGAAACAAGAAAGAACATCAAATGGGCTGATATGACAAATTGGGATCTTGTGTGAGTGACTGTGGCCAAACTACTAAGTCACTGGGTGTGTAGATTCATCTGAAAAATGAACAAAGTGGATAAACAAAAGTCTAAGTTCCCTTCTGGGGCTAAAATCATAGATTAATATATCCTCTCGCTATATGTGCAAGTCATTGTGTCTGTAGCCAGACTTGTACCTACCAGCAGTGGGACACCTCTTGACTCAATACTTAGTTACCCAATGCTACTCTTTATTTTTTAAGAGAAGGACTTATTTATATGTATGTATTTATTTATATATTCATTCATTTATTTTGAAACAGTCTCATTATGTCACTCTTAGTAGAGTGTTATGGTATCACAGCTCACAGGAACCTCAAAATCTAGGCATGCTGCAGCTTCCCAAGTAGCTGACACTACAGGCTCCTGCCACAACACCCAGCTAATTTTTTTGTTGCAGTTGTCGTTGTTTAGTAGGCCTGGGGCTAGTTTGAACCTGCCAGCTCCAGTGCATGTGGCCAGTGCCCAACCACTGAACTATGGGTGCTGAGTCATCCAGTGTTATTCTTTTTTTTTTGGCAATTTTTTCCGGGGCTGGGTTTGAACCCGCCACTTCTGGCATATGGGTCTGGTGCCCTACTCCTTTGAGCCACAGGCACTGCCCATTATTCTTTATCTTACCATTAGTATTATTTTAATGACTTAGAAAGTCTCTGTCCAATTTAGAATTCTGAGATGCATTGGTCCACAATTTAGCAATTGTGCATATGTTGCATGCCATCCCAGACAGTTAATCTCCTCTATTCCTTACTTCACAGTAGTGGGTTCCTCCAGCTACCAGGTTAAACTTCTCGCTCTGAACATCCATCTCACTATTAACAACCCCCCATCCTTGTTCCCATTAATGGTCTCTCTTGCATTAATTTCATTTATATACAGAAATTATGATGTATAAGGGCTTCCTATGGGTCCAAAGAGGTTCATTACTAAAATTTCAATGATAATAATAAAGGGCAAAAAATCGACTTTAAACAAATATTCTAGGAAACTATTAAACTTCTTTTAAATCCCATCTCTGCTACTTATTAGTTGTGTGACCCTAGATAAATGACCTAACCTCTTTGGACTTTAGTTTCCTATTCTGTAAAATAGGGATTCTGAAAACATTGGTTTAATAGGGGATTTGGGGATAACCATATGCACACATACACAGTCGTTATGTGTCTTTTTTCTTGTTTCTTTTTTGTTTCCATCACTTCTACATTTGTGAGCACATGCACTTTCCCAGACATATTTGGGAAATAGAAAATTCCCAATCGGACACTAGAAACAGAAGACTTACCCATAAATCTGAAGCATAGAGTAGGGACCTCATGCTACATCAGCATCGCTAACAACATCCAAGTGCCATTAAAGATGCTTTCATTGACAGAAATTCTTGGTCTAAAAAGGACAATTAATATTCCTTAAGGGCCAAAGTCATCAGAAGAAAATGGAAAATAATCAAAACCTAGTCAAGAGTCGTATTGACAGATTAAAAAAATCTATAATTGGAGAAGAATCCATGTACCCAAAACCGAGAAAATAAGAAAGACCAAGTGTTGACCTTGTTCATGAAGAATAGAAAATGATCATTCACTGATCATTTGATGCTGTGATGCTGAATGAGGCTGGCAGAAGTAACCTGGTTCAGTGTCCACTCATGGTGATGGGAGTGTGAGGAATGGCAATAATTCAGGTTATTGATTTTGCCTGTTGTTCACAAATTCTAGTTTATTATCAACTTCCCACAAAGACCGCCAGAAGAAAATCTGTCCATCCAGCAAATGTGAGGTGATGAGATTAATGATGCAAAGCAGGGGCACCTTGAGAACTTCTCCACCACAAAGACAGAAACTGACCATCTGTTCTGGAGATAAGGCTTGAATTTGAAGCCTTTCAGAGATGAGTACAATTTATCATTCTAAGACATGAAGTTGTATATTTAAGTGCCCTTCATGTTTAAGTGCTATAATTTTGCCAAGTGATGGGGAGGGACAAGATAACCACCTTTGGCTGATTCCAAAACAACCACCCAGGTCCGTGTTTGTAGTGTGAGATAAATATATTTCCTAAAAAAATAAACAAGCAAAAGTAGAAATACAGAAATATTCTAGGTGGGCCACTTACTATTCTTCCCATACAGACGCTAAACGTCATTTGTCTCAACTTCTTCTCCACACCCTCTAGGTCTCAAAACAGCATGTACATTTCTGAAATCCAGAACCAGGAGCCCACTTTTTCTTCTCAGGAGGACAAAGATGTCTCATCATCGCAGACTGCACTTAGAACCCAGGCTCTCTTCTCCAACTGGCAGGGTTTTCTGTGGTATCCAATCCATAAATAGTCCATCTGTTAATGGTGGGGAACACGGAAAGGTGAAGAAGCACCGGTGGATATCAGACTCCAGACTGCAGAGCCCAGGCAGCCTCGGCAGCCCCCCTGTACGTCCGCCTGTGGACTACGGCAAGCCCCTGTCTGCCCACCCGCGCGCTATGGAAGCCCAGGGAGAACACTGCTTTCAGTGCCATCTTTCCTACTCTTCTGTTTCTGCACAAAAATCAGAAGTCTGTCCTGACAACATAGCGTCACTGACCAGTATGAGATATAAATATATGCTGTTGCCATTGATTATTGTTGAAGATGCAGATCAGACTTATATTCGGATGAGTGTTGTCCTTCAAAACAGTCACGCTGGAAGGGCAGCTATTTAATTCCAAGATAGTTTCAGTATCTCAATGAAAGAATAGCTTCAACACCATGTTATGATCCACAGGAGAAGGAGCTATCTTATTAAATCAGAGTCAATCCCTTCTCAAAAAGTAGTTTCACTCAAGTTCTCCAGGTCCACCTCTAAAATGACGTTTGAGTGTTTCTCAAATCATCAGTCCATTCTATTGGATGATGACTTATTAGCAAAGAGGACATTCTAGCAAAGGTGACACATTTTTTTCAGACTTAATTTATCTAAAAGTTTTGTACAGAAACAGCATTTTGGGGAATTGCACATACATTTTCTTAGTTCTTTTTTTTTTTTTTTGATATTTCCTCTGGTAGGAAGAAATATATGTAAACACCAGTATAAGTGATAGTTATTGGTCTTACCTTCTTTCTTAATATAATAATTTGGTACTTTCTGTCTCAAAAAATAAATGCCAGCTTTCCTATGGGGAAAAAAATCACATGCTGGGTATCTCTAATAATATTGACTATCATGTAAGACTTAAACAGATAATTAATAAGTACTTCTCAATTGGCTGCTTGATAAACCAGTTCCTTTAAACTAGTGGTTGTTATCCCTAGCTCCTCGCTGTTGAAATCACCCAGATTCTGATGGGATTGGTCTCGGATGAAGTTCTGGCATCAATGTATTTAAGTAAGTTTCTCAGTGTTTTCAAATGCAGCCAGGGTAAAAAAAATCCTCAGTTTTCCATAGAAGTTAATTTTCCATGTCTTGGCCCCTCAAATGACTTTTTTCTAAACCTGTCAAAGGCCTCAGTGACTTTTGCAAAATGTAAAGACCAAAATGATAGGAGCCATTCATCATTATTTTAAACATAAGAAGGTGGAAATTGAGATTCTACTATTTGATCAGTGGTTTGGGTTATAAAAACAAATAACAACCCTCTCTCTTCCCACAAGCATGTACTCTTGACTTTACCCTATAAACAGATACTAAATCTGAGCACTTCCCGGCATACCTACTCCCTACCCACCCCAATCCCAAGTTGAAGTTCTTAACAACTCCAGCCAATCTATCAAAATAGTTCTCTAACTTTTCTCCCTGCATCTACTCCAGTTTATACCTATCCTTTCTTCAGATAACAACCAATGGTCATTTTTGAACATACACCAAATTACCTTATTATCAACATGTCCAGTTCATTCCTAGTTTGAAGATCTTAAACATGCTACTGTCTTTTCCAGGGATGCTTATTCCCAGATGCTCTGAGGCTGTCTCCTCTCTGCTCGCGGGTCAGTTTTTAAATAATCTTAGCTGAAATATTTTTCTAAGCCCAGCCTCTTTTCTATACCCGTGGTCTATGTATTTACTATTTAACTTTCATTATCATTTAAAATTGTATTATTTTAATTCTTTACTCTATGTTTTTTTCCTCACAAGAGTAAAGTCCTTGAGGGCAGCAGCCTACCTGACCTGTTCTCCCTGAGTACACATTGCCTACCCCAGGGCTGCCTGGCTCTTGGTAAAAACTGAAAAATGATTGTTAAAGGATATAACATAATAAATGAATGCTTTTTATTATTTATTTTTTTATTTTTTATTTTTTGTAGTTCAAGTAACTGACTGCACTTATGTTTCCTGGGTATAGGACACCGCTTGGAAACCTCATAGACAAATACAGAGATGGTAATAAGAGATGCTTTGGTGATATGACCTGGGGGCTTGCCTGCTCTTCCTTGCCAGCTCCCTCCGTCATCCCTGAACTTGCCTCTTTTTTGCTTCTGTATCTGTAATACCCCCCTGCTTTACTCTTTGGCATTTGTGCTTGTGTTTGGTCTCCTCACCTTGGTTTTCAGTTTCCCCACCTAGATTTAACTCATCTGTAGTGAACGGCATCGGTTAGAATACATTTCTCTGTTACAGCTTGGGATGAAAACCAACAAAAGCCTCCATGGTTCCTCATTATGAAGGCATTCCAACACTCAGAAAGTTTAGAAATATTGAGCATGTTTCCTTAATGGAAACCTCAATCTTCATAATATTAGCATATTCCTGGTGTATTCCAGGATCAGAGGCAACAGGGAAGCTACTTGAAAAATTTTAGCAACTCCAAGAAAGCCAAATGATTTCTCTCATATTGCTTTAGATTAGTCTTCTTACATGTTTACCTTCTTCATTATAGAGAGAATAGAGGGACACCTATATTATAGGAACAGGGAGAGTCTATTCTTGGACTAAACTGATAAAATAATACTAGCTAAACACTTACATAATTGATTTCATTTCCTCATCACATTGAAAATATATTATTATTTAAACTTACTTTGACATTTGGACTTAATTTACACACAATATATTTTTTCGTTTTCAGCATAAAATTAGGGATAATATTTAGCCAGTATGAGCAGATACAGCTTTATTGGATGCCTAAGGCCAATATCCATTATGAATGTTTGGTTATCCCTTATAATTAGGAAATGGTTTTGAATATGACTTCTAGAATGACTAGAATCATGTCAGGTAAGTATGACCACCTGAAGCATCCTCAGCTAGTCACAGAGTTAAATATAAAGGAGATTGAGCCTGGCAGTCAATCTTGATAAGATCACAAACAAGAAGTGGACACGAGATATAAACATATAAAAACATGTGATGCCATGCACATGTATACACACAATACAATAAAGGACATGAAGTAGCACATTTATCAGCTCAGTGAATGTAAGAACAGGGGAAATTCAATGATATTCTAATCTAAAAATCTTCCTGAGCCCCTGCTATGCATAAGGCACTTGGGAAAGTGTTCTTGGGACAGTGTTCTTGGGACACAGTTCCTGTTATCACGGAGTTTAGGGTACAGTAGGACAGTAAGGGGGCAGAGGCTATAGAATGACCCAGACAAGCTTGTCTAGGAAGGCTAACTGAATGGCCAGAGACTTTAGATGGTTCTTAAAGTATGAATGAGAATTACATGAGAAAGGAGTTGTGCCATAAAACACCCAGGCAAAGAATAGCGTAACCAAAGGACTTGAAATGTGAAACCACAAACTTGGGTGGAAAAAGTTGGCTATTTAGGCTATGTCAGGGGATCTGTTTGGAATCAAGTAGGAGATTGTACACACATTGCAGAGGGCTTAGGATTTAGGCTGAGTTGGGACTTGCAAAGGGAAACCTCTACAAGATAGCAAAATGAGAAACCGGGCCAGACTTGAGATGGAAGACCATTTCTTAAAGATCACGCAAAAGTTAGTTTTAGCATCTTTTTCACTAGAATAGAGTCCCAGAACTCTTCACAGAATGATCACTGACGTCGGCACGAGGAGCTCCAGATGGCGAAAGTGGAGAGATAGCAGTGACTGCTGTGAGACGTTCAAGTATGGTTTTAGGAAATTTGGCACATCACTGAACGTGCTAATGTATAACTCAATGTTTAAATTGTCATTTGCTATCCTTAATTTTTAACAACAAAATGGGGGGTCTTAAAGCAGAAGATTTTTAGAAGTAATATCGGGAGTTTACAGACAAAGAGAGAGAACATTAGCCTGGCATGGATAACTTATGTGTCACAAGTTACATATTTTAAGTAAATGTTCACTGGATCATTTAACTTGGCATTTATAACTTGTGTCAAAAATAGAAACTTTGTTCAGAGTGCAAGGTACAAAACTTATCATCTTCTACAGGGAGACAGAGAGAGGGGGGAGAAACCTCATCTAGGCAAGAACAAAAATCTGCCAAACTTCTTTTGACTTTGAGAAGGTTATAGACAAGGTTGACAGTGTCAAAGCCTGCAGTATGATTTATCATGAGCTTCAGAAGTCCCTCAATAAAGTTCCACATGACAGCCGTCCATTGAAGGCAAGAGCTAAGGAGAAAGAGTGGAGTGGGGAAGTGAATGACAAACTAGTTTTGTTTTGTTTTAAAGAAGAAAAGCTGAAGAGGGAGGGCTGCTGACATGATGAGCTACATTGCCTTCCAGATAAGTTTGATAATGGCTAAGCTTTTTTATATAATTGTGTTAGTTTTTGGAGTTGAGAGCAGCATCTCAAAATGTTTATTGTGATAGAATTGCAGAAACTGGAAGAACTAGGTGCTTAATAGCCTAGATAAGATTAATTTCAAGTTAAACTGCCCCTAGCCTGGTTATGTTTTTACAGATTGCCGCAGTATTTGATCAGGAAGGAGGCAGAAAATAAACACTCTCAGTGAACCAGCAAGTTGGCTTTTTAAACAGTAGAAACAGTTTCAGCAGCTAAGATGGAGCTAATGAACCTTGAGATATGGGGGAACATATATTAGGTTAGAAAGCAAAATACCTGAGTTCCATCTACCTGTGAGTGTTTCACCAAGCCACTTAACCTCAGTCTTTAAGTGAACAAGTTGGAGCAAATCATTTCTAAGGTCTCTCTTAATAATAACCTTATGTAACACTGTAATGATAATTGTGACATAAAAGGTTCAGTATTTACCTTGAATGACCAGGAGACATAGGGATGTCTAGATAATTTAATTTCAGTTAGAGCAGAAAGAGAATCCCTCCGATCCCAGATCCACATAAGCAGCACAAAATAGAAATAATAATGAAAAAAGTGCCAAGCATTTTCTGTAAATTAAAGTTGCTTTTACTAAATTATGGGCCATATTTTTGGATGTGTGCTCTCAAACAAATTAATACTGCTCGCAAGGAGGGAAAAAAAAAGGAGATGCAAGTGTCTCAAATATATTGAATACATAAAAGCTGGAGTATGCATAATCTTCTTGCAAGAGTTCTTAAATCTCTGTATATAAACTGTTTAAAAGTAAATTAAAATTATTCCTTAATGAAATACAAATCTGAAGTCACTTGAATAACTAATCATTTTATGACCCATGCAGTGAATTTTTAATGCCTACTTCTACCTGATTATTTTAGATATGTCTGTGTTGTAAATTAAAAGCTACATAAATCATTAATGTGTTGATACAGATCAGTGAACTGCTTACATTATATGTGATTCCTTAGGACATACAATGTTTGATTCCCCTCCCTCCCTTTCAATTAGACGACTGCCAGGCTCTTTTCCTCTGTTCATCTTCTGCAAGGTTTGATTTGGTAGAGCTGCCTGCCAAAGCCTTTATCACCTTTTCTAGAGAGACTGGTGTTTCCACTCAAAAGGGGTATATCCTGCAAAGCTGAGCAGGTCCCAAACCTAAAGTTATGGACACAGAATGCATGAGGAGAAACTTTATTTTTGTTCTTTTTATTAAGATCTGATCTGTGCTCTCAGGAGAGGATAGCAACAAAATACAACCTCTGCCCTTTTTCTAGGGGAGTGCACTTATTTATCTTCCTTAAAAACGCCCTTTCTGCATTTTGAGTTACAGGGTTCTTAGAGGCTCCCAATTTTGCCCTTCATCAGTGCAATGATTATACTTCTTTCAGAGGCCAGCTCCAAATTGCCATCTTCTGTGATGCTGATCAAACCTGTCTGCCTATAGTTAATAAAACTACAATCCACTTCAGCATTACGTTTGGGTCAAGTTTATAAAGTCACTGCTATGAGAATTGATTTATTCTAGGTGTTATGGAGATACACAGATGAGCAAGGTGTGTCTCTAGAGCACAGTGGAGAACAGCCAAGTATACCAAAAGAAAGTTGAAAAAAAGGCTTATGTCATGAGAGAACATCAAACGATCTTCTGTGGATGTATAATTGAGAAGAAGTTAATATAGAATTTGAAGAATGAATAAGAAATTTCCATAAGTACCTGAAGGTGGAAGAAAACCTTTAGGTTAAGGCAGACAGTCAAATGTGACTCCAGAATAGAATACAAATCAAAAACTAGTGGGAATTTAATTTAGAAAAAGTCAGATTGAAATATACTGAAATGTCTCAGATATTGGGGTTTAGTGTTTTTTTCAATCTAACTGGTAAAATGGCCATTCAAATGTTTGACCATAAGAATAATTTTTGATCAACCATAGATGGTAGGTGAGATGCTTTAGGCACCAGACCTGAAGGGATAACACTTGGACTTGGAGGCAAATCATTTATTTCAACCATTTTTTGTTATTGCTATTCAGCAATCAACTATTACTGTGATCTGTTAGATATCACATCCTGGGCCTAGTCCTGAGTATTTTTATTTTTTTTAACTTCATTTTTTTTTAATTATTATTAAATGATAGCCGTGTACATTAATGCAATCATGGGGTACAGTGTGGTGTTTTCATATACAATTTGAAATACTTTCATCAAACTGGTTAACAT
>CAUYQV010016779.1:0-70306 GCA_963574575.1 Galagoides demidoff | reverse complement strand
GGCCATTTTTTGGTTGCAGCCATCATTGTTATTTGGTGGGCCTGGGCTGGGAATTCGAACCCACCACCTTAGGTGTACGTGGCTGGCGCCTTAGCCGATTGAGCCACAGGTGCCGAGCTGACAGTTGTCTTATTAATAGTGTTACCTAGCATTAGATAGGGCAGAGGCCCTGAATTCTAGGGAATGGGAAATAGGCACTAAATAAATGGGGTATCCATTCTTCTCTTCCCTGTGAGCTCCATTCCAGACCCTTGAAATCTGACCACCTTTAGGTCCTTCCTACACACGTCCACAATGCAGGACTGGAAGAGCTCACTGGGCCAGGATAGGGTTTAGAGAACCACATAATATTGGTCATAGGCCAGCAGAAATGGAAGGTGGCAGAGAGGATGCCTCAGCCCAAGATGACCCTCATTCACGCAGGTAGCCAGCAGGTCAAGATGACCTTGGAAGTCCAAAGACCTGGGAGGAGGATGAGCAAGGGTGGACATGTCTGAAGACAGGGGAATGCGGCATTCATTCATTTATTCAAGAGCCATTTGCCTTGCCAAATGCCAAGTGCTGAAGACACAGCTGTGAGCCAGACAAGGTCCTGACTCTCTCAGCACTGGCAGCTGGTAAACCGTGGTTTGAAAGCATGAAATCTAAATGTCTGACTCAAGATCACCAGGATACTCTTATTTTTTTTTAAGTATATTTATTCATTTACTTTTTGTTATGGAAAACCTTAAATACAAAAGCAGGCAGACTAGTGCAATGGCCCCTCATGGGCTCATCATTCAGCTTCAAAAATTGTTGAATCATGGCCAAGTTTGCTTCATCTGTATCTTCCGTCTCACCCACTATTTACTTCGAAGCAAACCCCAGATGTAATTTTACTTTCTCCCTCATGTTTTAGACTGTATCTCTAAAAGGGAAGCATTCCTTAAAACACACACGATGACAATATTTTTGCACTGACATGATACTCTTTTAAAACAACTTCTATCGGCTTTAATTGGACCTCAACTTTTGTTCACTCATGCAACAGATCCTGGGGTTCTAGCAGAACTGAGCTCCACTCACCAGCCATGGCCAAGAATGTCAGTTTCCCATGGGAACCAAGAGATCTGTACTGGCAAAGCTAAATGTGGGAAGGAGCGAGAGGATCTTCCTTTAGGTAACCTCTGACTGTCAGTTCTGTGGTGTGTAGTGATGTGTCTGGCAGGCTAAAGGCTCCTTCCAAACTCACTCTGCTCCCACCCCCAGGAGAGAGAATAATAATCTGTTAAGTTTTGAGGTCTATGAAACACAAGGTCTCTGGGTCAGAGTACAGAGCACTCATTCCTCACAGAGCATCTCAGCAGCGCTGTTCTCCCTGCCCCTGTTCCCATCAGGTGACGGCATGCAGGCCAAATGTCAAGTGCATGTGCCATGGTTGCACCGCAAGGAACCCCACAATTATGAGACTTGGGGCTTCTACAGGGTGGCCAGCATACCTGCCCTTCCTCCCCTCTGCAGAGGCATTAAGAGAGAAACCTTTACCCTTAAATGTAAAGAAATTCTCTCCCCCTTTTATTGTCTTGGGAATAAAAAACACCAGATGACTCCAGGGCAAATACATCTTAAAATCCCTCCAGGGCAATCGACAATTTCTAGCTTTTGAGGTGTGTCTGCCATTCGATCATCCTTTGATTCAGCTTCTAAGCAGAGAACCTAGACCATGCAGAAGGATGGACATGTTCACGGCCCAGCATAATATCATTGCAGTGCTCCTTAGTGCCACGTGCTGTCCTAAGTATACACGTACAGAAATGTATCAACTCACTTTATCTTTGCAATAACCCTGTAAAGTCAATACAATTTCTATGCCCATTTTACAGATGAGGTGACTGAGGCCTAGGGGATTTTTATTTCTTTTTAAAACTTACTGAAAGCCACATAATCAGAAAGCAATGGACTTGGGCTTCAAGCTGAGGGCTTTGGCTTCACTGCTGTACTTCCCTCTGGCGCTGCTGCCTGGCTTTGGGGTTCTGGATGGGACGGAAGTTTCAGCTGCTATCAAGGAGAAGGACTCGAGCCAAGGCTCAGGCAGCTTCCATACAGAGCAGCTGATGAAAGTCCACATTCTTGCACCTTGATTATACACTGTTGCTTTTCCACTTCTGTGCAAAATGAGTCAAGAGCTTCTATCTCTAGCTTTTTTAAAAAATAAAATTATGCAATCCTACCACAAGCCGCCAGCTTTTCCTACAGAAATTATAAGGCACAGTTGGTGACAAATGGATCAAAGGCACAGTGGGCAGTTCCCACCTTCTCACCCCAAGCACTGTCTTGTCATTTTTCTTCAATGGACTCCCGATTCTGAAACATTCTTGCTAATGAAACAAACTATTCGATAAATAGATAAATAACATACGTTTCCTCAACTTCAAGGAGTCAAGACAATTCTAACCACTGCCAACAGGACAGTGTGAGGATGAGGAGAAAGGATTTGAGGATCAGACCTGGATTTGAAGAGATTTTGATCTAATTGCTTTTTTCTCATTGGTGTTACTCTCTCCCTCAATTTCTCCATGTGTAGAATAAGGATGATAGCAGTGCCCATCTCACAGGGCCGTCGGGAAAGTTCAATGAACTGCTCACTGTCAAGTGCTCTGCTCAGTGGCAGGTGCGTGGTAAGTGCCACACAACAGTGATCCTGTTATAGTGATGGCAGTCAGCCCATGAAGGCATCCATGAGACTCTGCGTCCACTGCCCTTGATAAACCAGGAGGACCCCACCTGATGAATGGGGTACTTGTCAAGTGAACCAGCCCCAGAACTTCCTACAGATGTGTGGATTGAGGGTGTGGGGCAGTCCCCAAATTCCTGCTGAAGTGAAAATACAGAAAGGGAAGGGATGTGGTTTAACCACTCGGAGCCTCAGTTTTCCCATCTTTGAAGTGGGGACAAAAAGAGTACCTTCAGGATTGGGGGAGGATTCAAGAAACAATTCAAGTGCTGTGGCTAAAGTGACAGCCGAGTGTCCCATTAGAGCTGCCGGTGTCACAATGCTCCCTCTTCCTTGGGTTCTAGGCTGCTTTGTGCAAATACAGATGGCTCTGCCTGAGGCTTTTCCCAGCCTCTGGGACAGGCTCCATCAGGGTCTAGGCAAGCAGAAGGCCAAACGGCCATACTGGGGCTGGCATCTGGCTGCCGGGACCTGTGTCCCTTTGCCTGGGGGTGTCCTCTCAGGCAGCTCCAGCCCCACCCTTAACTGGAAAACCGGGAGGCACGCGTCCTGCCTCAATGTCAGAGCTCTGGGCAGGACTGGCCCTGCTTCCCAAAGTGGCAGCCTTTCCTTGTTCAGCTGACTCTCCCACTCATCCGCGGGCGTTTCATGGGCTTCACCGCCTCAGACGACGCACGTGCCCTCAAGTCCCCATCTCGAGTTCTATTTCTGCAGCCACCTGACCTCACTCACTCAGTTCCCTCCAACTCAGTGATTTTCAGCCGGTGGCCTGTGACAGGATCTTAGGTGTGCCGCAAAGATTTTTAAAGGTCATTAATTAAATCCACAGTTCCAAGCACAGTAAGTCCTTTTCTTACTTTTTTTTTTGATCGACATAATTTAAGCGTGCCGCGGAAGTTTAACTACAAGTTCAAGTGTGCTGTGAGATCGAAAAGGTTGAAAAACACTGTTCTAACTCTTCAGTCATGTATCCATTTATACAACAAGGGTTTACAGAGTACCCGTCACAAGCCCTGGGCATTTGGGATCCATCAGTCCCCCAAACAGGCAATGCCCCTGCCCTCCTCCAGCTCACAGTGTTCTACCAGGTGGGGCCAGGTAACAAAGAACATGATGAATAAGTGAGGACGCTGCATACTAGGTTAGATGGCTGGAGGAAAAAACAGGGAGGGACACCACGAGGACTGTGTGTGTGAGAGATAATTTTATAGAGGGTGATCAGAAGTCTCGCTGAGGAGACAGCTGAGCTGAGACCTGGAGGAGGAAGCACTTAGGTCTGAGGGCACCTGCAGGGAGAGTGCTCCAGGTCAAAAGGCCTGGGGCCTTCAGGCTGAGCTGCCCCTGGGTATGTGGACCCCACCCTTCCATGGGCTTTCCGGGCAGACCCACCTGCCAAACTGCAAATAGAAATCATCCCTTGGTGACTTCTGAGACTGTGTTTGCACCCACGGCAGGGTAAACAAGCACGCCAACTTCAAACAAGCACCAACGTTCACATCTGAACCCACCCCCTTAGGTGAAGGGTCATAACGGGGGCATATCAGGTCACACTGCTTTAAAAGAACAGGTCAATCGTCCATTTGTCCTTGTTCGTTTGGCCGATTCCTGCCTTGAGTGAGAGCAGAGGATGAAAGCATCCCTCTGTGCTCCTCACACCTCCCAAGGGCGAGGCACGTGTGCGGAACTCCAAGGGTCAGGAGCTATGATGCTGCATCCTCATCCTGTCCTCTTACGCAGTCCAGCCAGGTATAAGAGCTAGCCAGGGGCGTTAAAGTATTGATATGGAGGCATGCTTTATCTGTGGTGGCTCTAGAGGGTCAAGAACACGGGCAAGCAGGATCCTGAGGCCATTCTGACCCATCAGACAAAGTGATGTTTGCAACCCCGCAGCCAAGATCACAAACACAATCAAAGAAACTCCTCGCGAGTGACAGGTCTCTTGCTGGAGATAGAAACAGCTTCTCCCCCGGGTGCTGGGTGCTGTGCTTGCTGTCACTTGGGTGAGCTCTGCCTTCAGCACCCGGGACCTGCACCCTCCCATTCCTAAGGGCGCTCCTTGCTTGCTGTTGGCTTCTGGATGTGACTGCTGTACCAGCCACACGCTCACTATCGCTCTACTGGAGCTGCTCAAGAGGCATCCTTACACCAAGACTACGACAGGACCTCAGAAGGTGACAGAGTCTGCTGAGAGCTCACACACGGCCAAGTTCAGATGGCTCTGTTTAAATGAAGCATTGCAGAAATGGAACCTGATTGGTGTTTAAAAGTTCACGAAAGACTTGTTACAAAAAAGATGCTTACTATCTCAATCTCCCCAATAACCCAGAGAAGTATTATTGTTATTGCCATTGGCACTGAATAAAATCCGAGCGCTCAGTTCTGAGGCTGAGGCCTGCCCTGTCTGGCCCATAATGCTGGGGGCTAGAGGACCCCAGTCTGGATTTCTTTTTTTCTTTTGAGACAGAGTCTCACTTTGTCACCTTTGGTAGGGCGCCGTGGCATCACAGCTCACAGCAACCTCAAACTCTTGGGCTTAAGTGATCCTGTTGCCTCAGCCTCCCAAGTAGCTGGGACTATAGATGCCCACCACAATGCCCAGCTATTTTTTTTTTTTTTTGGAGATGGGTCTTGCTCTGGCTCAGGCTGGTCTTGAACTCCTGAGCTCAGGCAATCTACCTGCCTCGGCCTCCCAGAGTGCTGGGATTACAGGTGTGAGCCACCGCGCCTGGCCTCCTCTTCTTTCTTAATGCCACCGTGCCAGGTGGGTCCACTTAGAGCCATAGACCCTCCTCCTCCCCAGGTGCCTGACCACATCCTCCTCCCTCAGAGCTGCCAATGACCATCATCCCCGGCATCCAGCTCTCCATACTCCCTGGCTAGAGTAGAGCTCACTCCTTTACATTCTAGGCCCTCCCCATCCAATGCCAGCTGTATCCCCGACTGTCTCTTGAAGCCCTCTAGAAATGCTTACTGTTCTCAAAAGACGGCCCTCAAGTGTGCCATAATACAAGGAGCAGCCAGGGCTCTTGGGGTCACATTCATTCTGGGGGGGCACACCTCGCTTTGCTGAGCTGGGGTCAGGGGTTTCCCCATACACAACATTAGATGCCTCGGAGTGAACCCAGGGAAGAAGAGGTTTGGCCACTGCAGAACAAAGGCATGCAGATGGAGCGAGAGTCGACGTGTTATGATTTCTGCCTCCTTTCTGAACCAAAGTAGGAAAAAAAATCCCTGACACCCAGATGTTAAGTAACTCCCAAATCCCTCTTTAATTAACTGGGTAATCTCAATGCCATGTTCAGAGAACACCTTCCTCTTGGTGTTTTTGGCCTTGGAAGTGGAGGTCTACAGTCTCAGGTTTGGGACTGAGAACAGAAAAGTGAGGGTTTTGCTCAGGCAAATCCTCCTCTGAGATGTTCTGTTTAACAGGATGACAGGGAAGGGGAAGAGAGAGAGATGATTTGGGGCTTCGTAGGTTTGCCTTAAAACTCAAGATAACCGCCTGGAATTCTGGCATTTTCTATCCTTCTCAAACTCTTATAGGGGACGGTGGGTAGGGAGCTCCCCAGAGACCATTTTATCAACAAATATTTATTGAGGACCTACTAGGGGCCAGGCCCCATGCTACGGGCTGGGGAGGCTGCGTTGAATCATTGTTACAGTTTTTCTTCCAGACAGGTGGAGAGATCCTAAACAAGAGACTAAGGGAATAAATTAATTACTGAGGTGACAGAGAATGGAGGGGCTGGAGCTAGGAGACCTCATAGTCTACAAGCTTGTGAATGTCTCTTTGAGGAGGTGACATCTGAGCCAACACCTGAATGATGAGGAGACAGCCATACAGAAGGCCCCAGGAGGAGGCTCCCAGACCCAGACAGAGGGACCAGTTGGCACAAATGCAGGAACGTGCCAGGAGTGTCTGGGAGGCCAGTGTGGCAGGAGACAAAGAACGTGGGGGAGAGCAGGTGGGGATGAGGTGGATGGCTGGTGGGGGAGGTAGGGTCCATGCCATTCAGCTGTCTTGTAGACCAGGGATTGTCAAAAAACAGCCTGTGGGACAAATATGGCCCACTGCCTGTCTTTATGAATAAAGTTTTATTGGAAGGCAGCCCTGCCCAGGTTTGCTGTCTTGGTGCCACAAAGGCAGAGTTGAGTAGTTGCAACAGAGATTAAACAGAACACAAGGTCTAAAATATTTACTACCTGGCTCTTTATAAAAAGCATTTGCCGAATCCCACCGCAGGTCATGATAAAAGTTTGGGTTCCAAATCTGTGCGTGACTGAGTAAACACCAGAGCAGAGCTTCCCAAGCTTTTTGGTACCAGGGACTGATTTCATGGAAGATAATTTTTCCATGGGCTGAGGGAGGGAGCTTCAGGATGATTCAAGTGCATAACCTTTATTGTGCACTTTATTTCTATTATAGGATGAAATAAACATACAAGTCACCATAATGCAGAATCAGCGGGACTCCTGAGCTTGTTTCCGCCACACAAACAGGCAGCGGTGGGAGACAGTGACACCTGAGGTGTGCTGCTGCTATAAAGCCTGTCACCAGCTGCAGCTTAACTGTCATCTGCCACTCACTGATAAGGTTTTGATAGGAGTCTGCAAGCCCTTGATTATGGGCTCTGTGCTGTCAAACCTCTCTGCTAATAATAATCTGCATATATAGCTGCTCCCCAGTGCCAGCATCAGCACCTCAGCTCAACTGCAGAGCATCAGGCATTGGATTTGTATAAGGAGTACACAGTCTGGATCCCTCACACGTGCAGTTTACAGCAGGGCTCAGGCTCCTTTGAGAATCTAACACTACTGCTGATCCGACAGGAGGCGGGGCTCAGGCAGCCATTCCAGTGATGGGGAGCGGCTGTCAATACAGACGAAGCCTCACATACTCATCCATCACTGTGTGGCCCAGTTCCCAACAGGCTGTGGACTGGTAATGGTTCATGGCCCAGGGGTTGAAGATTGCAGCCCTAGAAACTCTTACACAATTGATTGATGTGTTTTAAAAGGCCACTCTCCCTTTCGGCTGGAGACACCATCTTTCAGTAATTCACTAAAATGACGAACACAAAGGGAAAAAGGAGAGGCGCCCGATACATGTTCTCTAGGCCTTTTAGAAAACATGAAGTTGTTCCTTTGGCCACATACATGTGAATCTACAAGAAAGGTGATATTGTAAACATCAAGGGAATGGGAACTGTTCAAAAAGGCAGGCCACACAGATGTGACCATGGCAAAACTGGAAGAGTCTGCAGTGTTACCCAGCATGCTGTTGGCATTGTTGTAAACAAATAAGGGCAAGATTCTTGCCAAGAGGATTAATGTTCGTATTGAGCATATTAAGCACTTTAAGAGCCGAGATAGCTTCCTGAAACGTGTGACAGAAAATGATCAGAAAAAGAAGGAAGCCAAAGAGAAAGGTACCTGGGTTCAACTGAAGCGCCAGCCTGCTCCACCCAGAGAAGCCCACTTTGTGAGAACCAATGGAAAGGAGCCTGAGCTCCTGGAACCCATTCCCTATGAATTCATGGCATAATAAGCATATGATATAGCACACAGGAGGACCAGTGGACCCATGTTTTTAGGTGTAAGAACCTATTTACTCTCCATGAGCTCACGGCATAATAGGTGTACAGCATAGCACACAGGATAACCAATTAGACCCCATGTAACAGTGATACAAGGTGCTGGAACCTATATCCCATGAATTCAAAAGTCAATGTTTTGTCACATTCAATGGCAAGATGCCTCCCTGAGCTACTGGAGCCTCTTCCCTATGAATTCATGGGATGGTAGTTAAAACAAAAGCCTAAAAAATGTGTGTTGTTCATTCACTACAAATGTGATTTTTTTTTTTTTGCTGCAAAGAAATATTAAACCAAATTTTAATGTATCCTAAAAAAAAAAAAAAAAAAAAAAAGAAAGGCCACTCTGGGGCCGGGGGGCGGTGGCACACTCCTGTAATCCTAGCACTCCAGGAGGCCGAGACGGGTGGATCACCTGAGCTCAGGAGTTGGAGACTAGCCTGAGCAAGAGCTAGACTGGTCTCTACTAAAAATAGAAAAACTAGCTGGGCATTGTGGTGGGTGCCTATAGTCCTAGCTACTGTGGAGGCTGAGACAGGAGGATCACTTGGACCAAGGAGTTTGAGGTTGCTGTGAGCTGTAAGCACTCTAGCCTGGGCAACAGAGTGAGACTCTCAAAATAAAATAAAGGACCACTCTGGATGTTGTGCGTAGGAGAATTTGGAAGAGGCAGTAGGGCACTGGACAGAGCAGAGAGAAGGCTGTTGTACTACCTGACCCCTCTCATTGGGTCATGGCTCAGTCATGGGGACTAGAGCAGTGCATGCTGAGTGTTGCCTCAGTCATGGCTCAAAGTGCCTCCCTAGACCTTATTTTATCATCACACAACCTTAAAAGAGATAATTTTGAACACTTAATTTCATAGGTGGTGCACTGAAGTGCTAAATAACAGTTAATAAAATAGTTTGTAAAAAAATTGGCAAGGAGACTAGGTCTGCTTTTTTTTTTTCTTCGAGACAAGGTCTCACTGTGTTGCCTGAACTGGAGTGCAGTGGTGTCATTATAGCTCACTGCAACTCACAATGCTGGGCTCAAAGATCCTCCTGCCTCAACCTCCCAAGTAGCTAGGACTACCAGCATGAGCCATCACACACCCAGCTAGTTTTGTGTTGTTTTTGTAGAGATGGGGAGGTCTCTATTCTTCAGGCTGGTCTTGAACTCCTGGCTTCAAGCGATCCTCCCAAAGTGATGGGATTACAGGTATGAGCTCAATCTGCTGTCTTAGGTGGGATTCTCAGAAGCAGAGCCTGAGGCAAGGATTTGGGTCTAAAGGATGTATTAAGGAAGTCTTCCAGTAAGAGGGGGCAAAGGGGCCAGGAAAGGAAGGGAAGCTGAGGGAGGCTGGTTTCTGGCAAAGCTGTGCCCGGGAGAACCTCAGCCTGAACCAATCGGAGTGTAAGTTTCACCCCAGAGTATGTCCTGAGGTGAACCAGGCTTTCACTCCCCAAAATCTGTCAGTCACAGCTGAACGATGATGGGAGGGGATATTAATTTCCAGCTCTTGGTGCATGTGAGCAAAGCAGCCCTACAGCCACAATGGGAGGGTGTTGGCAGCTACAGCGCACAGAAGTGGCAGGGTGGCAGGGGGGACTTCAGGGGATCTGAGGCAGTAAGGATTCTAATCCCAGTCTGACTCTGAATCCCACGCTCTGCTCCCTCTCCTAGCAAAGCCCTCCTTCCTCCCTCCAGCAGTTATGAAAAATTAAAGCCCTCGGACACTTCCTAAGGGCATGAAACCACCCTGCAGTGCCAGCCACACGCTCTGGCCACGCATCTTTAGTTAGTGCCTGTAACCGCTTAATCCAAAACAAACGAGGGTTGGAGAAATTGGGAGCGTTCAGCGTCCTCTGAATAGCCGAGGATGGTTATTAAAATACCAAAGTTTGGACACATACAGCCGCTTTTATGGAGTCTCCCTAGCAGCAGACTGTAAAACAGCCCTTCTCCGAGAGGGGGGAGGAGATAAAGAATTTCTTCTTCCAGCAGTAATAAATCAAACAACCCTCCGTGGACAGTGGAAATTGATTTTTCTCACTCTTCACACAGCCACGGCACTACCGGAGCCACAGTGCGATGCTCTCACAGTGACAAGCTTCAACTTGGCCACATCAATTATCAAAATAAGAAATGTCAGGGCTTGGCACAGCGATGCCGGGATAGGGACTCTCGCTACTGCCGTGTGCCCCTCCACCGTGGCCTTTTATTTAAAGTCTAACAAGACTCAACTAGGCCAAGGCCTGAAGTTAGTCTCCAAGAGAAGCCTCCCTTCCTTCCTCAAATCACCCGCAATTGCTCAGGAGAGCCTGGTTTAGCCCCAAGGCTAATTGTAGGCCCAGGTGAGCTGGTCAGATAAAGTCTGCATGGACCTGTATCTCCCTTTCTCTCTTCCATTCCATGCATTTCCAATGATTCCAGCTTGACAAGTGTTTTTTTTTTTTTTTTGAGACAGAGTCTCACTATCACCCTGGGTAGAGTGCTGTGGCATCACAGCTCACAGCAACCTTAAACTCTTGGGCTCCAATGATCCTCTTGCCTTAGCCTCCCAAGTAACTGGGACTATAGGTACCTGCCAGGATGCCTGGCTAGCTTTTCCGTGTTTAGCAGAGATGAGGGACTCTCTCTTGCCTAGACTGGTCTCCATCTCCTGAGCTCGAGAGATCTACCCACCTCGGCCTCCCAGAGTGCAAGGATTACAGTTGTGAGCCACCGTGTCTGGCCAGAGAAATGTTGCTTTTCAGACCCAGAAGGGTGACCTATGCCAGGCCAGATAGGCAGACTCTCAACTGCAATCTCTACAGAGGTTCTCATCCCACCCTGTGCCAAGAACTGGGGCATCAAAAAGCAAATTCAACAGCCTCGTGTATTCTGAGCTTCTGCCTGTGTCCTGTTGGCGACCCATCAGCCAAAGCCATCACAAGTCTAAAGTCCACTCCCTCCAGCATGTGGCCATGGCCATGGTGTGGATGTAAAAGGCCACCTATGGGGGATGGGGACTTGGAATTTAGCTTGCTACGTGTTCCAGCCAACGTGATGGGGTCACGTTGTTGATGAAACGGGTTCCTCCTTCCCTCTCTTCCTAGGCAGAAAGGCACTCATGGCGACACTAGATTATATAAGGGATGAGATTAGACAATCTGGGAAAGTCAGTTCTTAATCCATACTCAAGATGGAGAGGGCGTTGTTCCCAAGAGACGACATTGGAGGAGACTCCTGAGTCCATAGGGGGGAACTTGATTCTGCCCATGTGACCTCAGAGTGGCACGGAACGGTTACGAATTTCTCGTTAGCCACGTGGTTCCCTCAAATGCCACAGTTTGCTCTCCCGCACTGCTGGTGGGCTGCAAACTAGTACAGCCTTCATGGAGATTCCACAAAGAACACAAAGTCCATCTACCATTTGATCCTGTGATCCTGTGACTAGGTTATCTCCTGAAATGAAAACAAGTCCTTTTACCATAAGGACACACACACTCGAATGTTTATAGTGGCCCAATTTACAATGGCAAAGACGTGGAGACAGCCCAATGCCCTTCGCCACATGGATGCTTTAATGAACAGCGGTAGAGGTACACCATGGAATACTACTCAGCCATTAAAAAGATGAGGACTCTGTATCCTTTGGTATAACTTGGATGATCTGGAGAACACTCTCCTGAGTAAAGTATCACAAGAATGGAAAGACAGGCATCACAGGTGCTCAATACTAATTTGAACCTTCAGATTAACGATGTGCTCGCATGAGAGAAAAACGCAACTGAATCCAAGAAGCAGGCTGGAGGGGAGAGGGGTCCCTTCCCAATGGGAACCATATGCGGATATAGGCACCCTTCTTATGCTGGGGACCTAGTTACAACTTAGACTTTGCCGTACAAATGTAAGCAGTGTGGCTTAATTGTATGTACTCTCACAATGATCAGAAATTAAAAAAAATATTGAAGGAGCTTTTTAAAGTGAAGAAATACTAATTTCAAAAGTCTTAAAAAAAAACAAACAAACAACCTCAGTTTTCTTCCTAGACTCTCCTCCATGTAAGAAAACTATAAACACATCTAATATTTTTACGTAACACCTCATTACACGCTTTCCACGAGTTCTATCTGCTTTTGTCATAAAACTCCAGGAGGTGGTGGCTGCTGTGGCCATTTTACTGATGAGAAAATGGAGCTCCGAGAGTTTGGAGAACCTGCCCGAGAGTGGATACGAGGAGAGCTGGGACTTGAACCCAGGCCTGGGATTGGAATTCCTTTGTCCTTTCTATTACATTCCAACGCTTCCTTCTGGTTTCAGCAGCCGGCTGTGTGTTTCTCCAGCTGTTGCTCAGAAATGGGGCACTGCAGAAAGAAGGCAGGAACAGACAGGGGTGGAGGTAACTGTGGTCTTGGTGATGCATAATTCTGTGTCCCTTGTAGCACCAGAGCACGGTTTGTGAGCACGGAAAAAAGAAACCCATATATCGTAACTATTAATTTCCTGTGGACACGAGGGAGCAGAAGAACAAGGTTAGGTGATGTTTAAGCTGTAAGTCATTCAGAGCGGCCTCACCGGCCTTGAAATCCTTTCTATGTAAACTTCTGAGCTCCGGCTGCAGAGATTCTAAAGTGAGTTTCACAGCCTCTTGGCAGACAAACGAGGTGCGACAATTTCTCTCTCTTGCAACAGAATATCTGAAACCTCAATGCACAAATTAAAAGGTAAAAGGACACTTAACCAAAAAAGTCCACAGAATGACAAGTCTATCCCTTATCCTCTGCTGGCAGAAATACAAAAGGTTTTGTTCTATTGCTTTTTTTTTTTCTTTCTTTCTTTTCAGTATTGAAATGTGGCCAAGCCAGTTATGATAAAGAGATTAATTGTCCTTCTTTCAGCAAACTCCTTAGTAAGAAGACATTCAAAACCCATGAGTTCCCCTCTTTATATTTGGAAAGCTCAGACTTTGGGGAGGTTAAAGAGACACAGTTTGGCTGCTCTGGTTTCATTTCAGGCCCCGGTGGTGTCTGAGGCTGTCTTCTAGAGAGTTCTACACCCAAGAAAATAGGCTCTAATTCCCATTGTGATCTTGAAATAGGCTCTAATTCCAATTGTGATCTTGTCGCTAAATTTCACTGCAGGATACTTTATTAATGAGGAATAAATTGATATGAAAGGCATTCCTGGGGAAGAGATCCTGGTCTGATACTTTATCAGTGGCACCAAGAAGGAGCCTTCCTTACCCTCCCCTTGGCCCCTCAAATATGCTGGATTAACAAACATATTTATGGGAACTCCCAGGGTCAGGCAAATGCCATTTTTGGAGAGGGGTCAATAGAAGACCTCTTGAGGGACGCTGCTTGCCTCAGGATAAGGAATCCATCAGGCAGAAGAAGGTTGCACGTAATCGAAGATGGAGCGTGTCCAAGTGCCCGACTGCCCAGCAGGGATCTCTAGGGGGCGGGCTTTTCTGAGAGCAGGTGTGCACTCAGATGCTGAAGGCTGTGGCTCTATAGGCCGAAATTAGCTAGGCCAGTGGATTTCCACTGCTGAGCCCGTATCCTGAGCTATGAGGTCTGTGATGGGCTTGTTATGAGGAATGAGATGGAAGGCGTGGTAAGGAACACAGGCAGGAAGCGCTGTGTCTGGCGGGGCACACGCCTCCTCTCCTTCCCTGCAGGTGGCCTGGCTTCTCAAGTTCAGGGGCAGTCCTTGGTATAATTCTAAAGACCAGTCAGGGCTGCAGCCAACTTCCTTCCCAGCCAGTGGGGTGTCTGGGAGCCTTCAAGACGTCTGCTCCAGTCAAGAGGTGGCTTTGTGTGCCTGCTAATTCTCTCGGTTTCTCCTAAGTGGGTGAATTCCCCAGAACATTCACCCCACTTGGCCAGAGCTTCCTTTCTCACTCTTAATTGGAGGCTAAATGCCGTCTGAGTGATCATTAAAGCCCCACTCCAGGAGGGACCCCGTTGAGCCCTGGGCACACAGGGTGCCCAGGCCAGGAAGGGGCTGCCCTCCACGCGGAGCCTCTGCAAAGTGGCAAATGAGCAGGGAACAGTCAGCGATTATGCAAACACAGAGCCTGCATCTCATTTCCTTCTCTCCAACTAGCGGGACTCTGCCCCCCCAGACCTCCCTCTTAATGAGCACCCGTTACTTTCCGGAGATCCTAACTGCCCAGCGGTGCCGTTCTCTGAAAATCCTCAACCACATGACATACAAGTGACTTTGAAAATATACACACATTACAGTAAAACTTCCAAACAATTTTTCCACTTACAGATACGGTTCTATCAGATGCAAAAATTCATTGGAGCGGGATGTGGCTTGGAGAGGGGCAATGAGGAACAGGGAAGGGGGTGAAAGGACGTTTAGGGATAGGCCATGGTACTTTGCAAGCCTTGTTTAACTTAATTTTTTCAACCTGGAAAATCCATCGTGTTCTTTTTATTAATAGATGGGGGAGGGGCAGAGGTTAAGTAAGGTCAAGGCATCTGAACAAGGTCCCACAGCTGCCGGGCGGTAGAGCTAGGGCTGCCAAGAGCACCTCCCTGGCTCCGAAGCCCATTCTCTCCCCCAGCCCCCAGCACACTTCTCTTCCCTCCCCTGGCATGAGAACACGTTTTCTCACACGTCAGGACGCCTAAACTTCAGCCACAGACTCCATCTGCCAATGTAAACTCATCATCATACAAAAATCTGGATCCATGGATTTGAATCCTGCTCAATTCGGAGTTTAAAGGGCTGTGTTTTATATCCAGTTATACCCAATACAGTACCCCCACCGGCCTCCACACTGTACCCCACACGAATCATCCTCTGCAGCACCCCGGGCAGAAAGCCTGGGATGGACCCGTAGCTGCCCACCCAAACCCAAAGCCACCCAACTCTCTGTACCCAGATCAGAGGCCCTGTGCCAAGAACTCTCCCCAGTATCCAGAAGCCACTGGCTCTCCCTCTGAGTCTTTAATGCCTGTGTCAATCTGTCACAGGCGGGTTAGAGGAGAACCTCTAAATCCTAGCAAGAATCCCTGTGGAGGGAGCTCCAGTCACCCCACTCCGGGACACCTGCTCTGCCCCTTCACTCAAACTGTCTGGCTGGTAATTTGGGAGAAGGAAACAGCCCTGCCTGCCCACTGGGGATACACCTTCTGGTCTGTTCTCTTCCTGGAGATGAATACTGGGGAAGATCGAGGCTCCGTGGGTGGAGGGTTGGGGGCCTGCAGCTCTTCAGCCCTGCCTGCCCCTGGGGTGAAGAACTGGCCCCAATCCACGTTCTGTTTCCACTCAGCTCTGTTGGCCATGATTGTCACCTCTATTTATCTTTCTCCCATGTTTTTAATTCTCAGCTGAAGCCAAATGGGGAATGGAATGTAAAGAGGCCTCCCCGGGTAAACCCCACTGATGCCATCCTGGCAGTGTTTGTGATTCTGTCACGTGTGCAAACCTAGTTTCTTGGCATAAATAGGAGGTGCACAACAGACGCTTGCTGTGTGAGTGAACAGACCACCGGGAGGCATGCCTCCTGGAGCTCCCTCAGACCCTCTCAGCAAACCCTTGGCAAATGACCCCAACCAGCATTTGCTGCCCTCGGATTTGTGGCCACTGTGTAAATTAACAGCACGGATATCGCTGATGTGCGCCACAGGATTCAGCAACATCTACAAAGTGCACTGTGCTGGAGCAAGCCTTTGTGGCCCATCCTCAGGGCTAGTTAACTCTGAGTTGTCCAAATGCACAGTCAGACTGCATCCAAACTGCTGAGACTGTGTCCCTAGTGGCAGCCAGTTTTTATTTTGTTAGATCTGGGGGGACACAGCCGCACGGGGTAGAAGGAGTGTGCCTGGCGGTCAAGAGAACCAATTGCCAGTTTGGGCTCTTACTACAGTCTGGATGTTTTCCCCCCACGTTCCTACGTTGAGATGTAATTGCCAACATGACTGGGGTTAAGAGGCGGGTCTTTAGGAAGTGATTAAGTCACGAGGGTTCTGCCCTCCTGAATGGCAATAGCACCCTTAGAAGAAAGCTCAAGGGAATGAACTAGGATCTTTTTGCCCGTCTGCCACATGAGCACACAGCAAGGTGGCCACCTCTCGGAAGCAGAAAGTAGTCCTATCAGACTCTCCGTCTGCTGGAGTCTCGATCTTGGACTTCCCAGCCTCCAGGAATTTTATTTTTATTATTTATAAGTTACCCTGATGGAAGTATATCTATATTATATATATAGATATATAATACATAATATATCTATATATATAATATAGATACATATATGTACATATATAAATAAAAAATAAAATATAAATATACATAAAGTATATCTGTATATATATACACATATATCTATATGTGTATATATATTTATTGCCCAGGGGATAACATATTTATTTATTTATTTATTTATTTATATTATTGCCCTGGACAATAAATATACTATATGTGTATATATATATAAATAAAAAAATATATCAGCACAAATGGACAAAGACAGCTCTGTCCCTTAGACAAGTCAATTCCCTCTCGGGGTCTGTTTCCTTATGTGCAAAAGTAAAGAAAACGGCATTAGTTGCATCAGGGAAGGCACATGGGCATCACCGTGCAAACCCATCCCGATGGCTCGGCGGTGGCTGCCTGTGATGGTGTACCATGTACCAGGAAAGGTCCTGTGTTGGTCTGCTATCCTTAGAGAAAGGTGCCATGATCTAGTAGTGATATTGGCCTTGGTGACACGAGGGTGGAATGTTTCCCCATATGATAAGCATTTACCATCCTAGAGCCGAGTCAGTCCAGCGATTCCCAGATTCGGGATCGAATTAGCATTCTCTGCAGTAAAATGAAGACAGCCACAGCACCCGCCTTACTGCGGTGTCGCGAGGATTAAATGAGATAATCTATGAGAAGCTCTGAAGCCCAGGGCTGAGTGAGTGGTGTCAGCTGTAAGGTGGACGGTGATGGAATAAGACGGGGAGAATTCAACAGTAGGGAAGATGAGGACTGTCGTGGGTCTCGCAATGTGCATGGAGAAAAGATTTTACAGGACATGCGTTAGATTTATAGTACACATTAAATCCACATGTCTGTGTAATAACCGTATGTAACTAGAGGCCTGGAAAGATCTAGGGGAATGCTCACCAAATTGTCAATGGTGAGTACTAACCATTGGGGCGGTGGAATTTGGGGTGAACGTAAAATGAGCCCCTCTTTGTTATCCCCTGGGCAATAAAGCTATTTAACAAAAATGGAAACAAACAAGAAGACACTCAATGACTCCTATCATCTCTCTGAAGGAAGGAGGCCAGAGGCTGGGTCATCCCCAAGTGATAATCTCCCTCCCCCAGCTGTGAACCCTACTGTGATCAGGCCCTACCCACGTCTAGCTAGGGGCAGAAATGATACATTAGGGGTTACCTGGGCCTGGCCATTGATGCTCACCCAGCAGAATCTGTTGCTTCTTCCTGGCGATGTGAAAACCTCCCAACACCATCTCTAAAATCTGGTGTTTTTGAAAGTTTGTGCACACTTCTCCCTGCTACCGGCCCAGCCGCCCGGGCTCACTGTAAGCATCTCTGGGAGATTAGAGCAGGGTTTAGAGGTCCCTCCGCACAAGAGTAATTAACAAGTCTGGAAATGAATCAATTCTTCAGGTCTTGGGTTTCTCAGGCTGTGCAGAGGGAATGGAAAACAAATGGGTGTTAACGGCTTTTATTTTTTTCAATCTTAGGTACGGAAATCAAAGAAACAATTGTTGCTGAAACAGCAAGCTACTTGAGCATCGGAGATTATGGGTTTGAAAAGAAAAAAGATGCCACCTTATGGCATGTTACCATAAAAGATGCCATGTTACTCTTCGGCATATCGCGTTGCTCTGACTGAGGCCTCAGTGTTCCAATCTGGAATATGGGTACCCTAACACTTTGTTTCCCTTGTGAATTCAGGTAAACATCTGACCTGCACGGGGGGGCACAGCCTGTTGTGCAATGGGACTACAGGGCCACGGCTGCCTCTCTTTAACACGATCCTGAACCTTCTGGGAGTGGGGCAGAGGAGTCCACGTCTGCAGCTTAATCCCATGAGTACTGCATGAAGTTGTTCGGTCCTTTTTTAAGGAGCACTTTTTAAAAAAGAACTTGTCATTCATGAAATTATAACATAGTCACAAGAAGTCGTAAAAATAGAGAAGTCCCCTGTATCTACCCTCCAGCTTCTAATAGCGACATCTTACACTATCACAGCATCAAAACCAATTACACTGGCGTAGTGATCTCAGATTTCAACAGTTTTTTGCACGCATTCTTTTTTTTTTTTTTTTTTTGGTGGTGGTGGGACATCCCTTCGTTCTATGTCATTTTATCAGATGTATGGGATTTGTATAACCACCACCACAAATGGGACATAGAATTGTCAGAGGACCGCATTTTGACCCTGACAATGGCCCACAAGGAAGGTTAAGAGCAAGACAGAAAGGGAAAACAAAAGGGGGAGACATCGGGGTGACAGAACTCCCAGGTCTTAGGACTAGCCAAGGATAGTGGCTCCCAGGACAGGCTGGCAATGGAGAGGCCAGAGAAAGTCTGCTGTGCTCGCTCCCAACCTGGATGGGAGGCCAGGAGCCCAGAGTAAGAAGACGCAGGCCCTGGGCACCAAGACAGAAAACCCACCAAATGGGAAACACCCTCCCTGCCCTGCAACCAGCCCTCCTCCTCTCTGCAACCCAGAGATCTGCTTGCACCTGGGCTGTCTCTTCCGAGCAGTCTAGGCCTCCCCTTATGCCTAATTCCTTGATTTGCGTTTGCTTCCTTGTGCAGAGCTGAAGCCCTCTCCAGGAAGATGTTTAAGAGTGGCTTAAGAGTGCTTCTTGCTCCACTGAGGGTGTTCTCAGCACCTGGCCTAGTGAAAACATTCAGGAGCTGTAAGTGATGAGACAGTTTCAAAGAAATCTTAGCATGCCTGCCTGTGCGGGAGAAGAGCTTGTAAAGCAGTGGTTCTCAACCTTCCTAATGCCGCGGCCTTTTAATACAGTTCCTGGGGGTCGCGACCCACAGGTTGAAAACTGCTGTTGTAAAGGAATCAAGATTTCCACCTAGAACATTACATCAGTTTCGCCCCACTAGCTAATTATTGCTGGTTGCTAGTTGCTGTCTGCAGCACTGTGTTCAGAAGGGCTCTGAGGCTGATGGGTCTCAGTGGGTAGGAGTTCTGGGATCAATTGGTAATGTCTGTCATGGCACGGGGTGTATGGGCATGGTTATCTATACTTCCTTGGTAGAATCCTTTAGCAGCAGGAGACTGAGGCCCAGGGATTAGGGTGAGTTGCCTGTGGTCAAAGAGCAAACTACAGACAGAGACTAGAACATTTCTCTTTTGATTAATTAGTGGCCTTTTCCCTAGGGAGTTCAGGGGACCATTCTGATGTTTGCAAAGCTTTCTTCTTAGAAGTCACAGAGTGATCAACTGTGTTTGGATATAACTATAAAACTTTGAGCTAAGAGGCCAAATATTTGCTTGCTCAGGTGTACAGGAGGTTGGCATCAGCAGTCTTAGGAAGGACAACACAACTGATGTTTCTTGAACAAATTATATGGGGTGGCCATAAAGTTTGTGTGGAATTTAAAATTGCACATGAACTGTATGGCCACCCTATACGTCCCAGGTCTGCACCGACAGCTCTATGTGCATTAGCGCATTAGAGCTAAAGGACAGCTTTGGAAACAGAAACAATTACTAGTCCCATTTTTAAGAAGGAGAGATTGAGGCTGAGGGACACCCACCTTAACAACACTCATGTAAGTTAACCGATTTAGAACATTTACTGCTCACCACCCACTGTTACGGGAGACGTACATGCACCACCTCATTGAGTCTCAACAACCATGTGAGGAGGATCAATTATTATTCCCATTTAACAGATGAGGTGACTGAGGCACAAAGAGAGGAAAGAGAAAAAAAGTGTACGACTCCCTTCCTCCCCTAAAAGCTGTGTACTGGCCCAAACTAGTAAGCGTTTGAACCCAAGTCTTAGACTCCCAACTTTTTTTTTTTTTTTTTTTTTGGCCAGGGCTGGGTTTGAACCCACCACCTCTAGCATATGGGGCTGGTGCCTTACTCCTTTGAGCCGCAGGCACCACCAGTGACTTTTACTTTTACAGCTTCTCCCAGAAAGCCTCATTCCTGAGCTACATTCCTCACATTTCTGCCAAGTAAGGACAGGATGAGAGATGTGGGCTTTTTGTCCTCAAGAGCTCATGTAGTTTTTTTAAAAGACAATATTCTAGAAGAAAACCTGGTGGAATCTGAGGAAAAGGGGGCACCAAAGTTTTCCAAGCACTGGATGACCAGAAGCTTAGCTTCTCAAAGCTACATCCATCATCAGCTTGCCACCGTTTAATTTGAGAGAAGAAAAGAATACAAGTGGAAATCTTTGAAAAGTAGGAAAACCATCAAGTATAATCCCAGAGGACAGTTCTCGAAAAAATTGTTGCTGGAGCAAGTACCAGCCTAAGACCACTTCCTGTCGGTCACTATGGCAATCAGCGTCCGTGAGGATGTAGAGAAATTCAGCCCCTTGTGCACTGCAGGTGGGAATGCACAGTGATATGAATCCCCCAGTGGAAAAGAGTTTGGTGATGTCTCCTATAGAATTGCCATATGATCCAGCAATTCCACCCCTATGTACATGTCTATCACAAATATTGGAAACAGGTAATGCTCATAGCAGCACTATTTCCAATAGTCAAAAAATGGAAACACACCCAAATGTCCATCCATGGGACACACCTGTGTACGCATACCTATGAGGAAATGATTTACAGCAGTGACATTTCCAAAGATTACTTTGAACCTGTCCCTTTATAATGAGAAGCGCTTAATGGTCTCCTACTTTCTACTAAATCAGGCGTCCTCAAACTAGGGCCCACAGGCCACATGCGGCTTGCTGGGTGTTTTTGCCACCACTGCCTGTCCTGCTTAGCAGCTGACTCGTCCTGGGGCCAGCAGTCCGGCCCTCCAACAGTCTGAGGGACAGTGAACTGGCTCCCTGTTTAAAAAGTTTGAAGACCCCTGTACTAAATAAAACCTATACCCCATAGTTTGATTCTTGAGCGCCCTCCATCCTCCAGCTTCTCCCCAAATCCCTCCCCTGCTCCCACCTCTGCTTGTTCATAGATCCTGATGCTTTCTGTGTCAGCTTCTCTGAGCAGGCTTCCCAGGACAGACCATGTGGCCCACAGACAGACTAGTCTAAGCCTGTCCTGAACTCTGCGGCCCTCTGAGCTCCCTGGGAAGTCTGTTTCTTGGTATTTGCAGGTATTTGTCTGCAAGTGGCCTCTTCTTCAGGAGATGAGCGGTGGAAATTGAGTCCTTCAAACATTTTTAATCCCCTAAACATTTGCTGGGAGCAGGGGTCGAGGGAGGCTGGCCTTTTCTCCACCTCTCAGTAACATGTCCACACTACTCCAGAAACTCTGCCTGTGTCTTTAGAGAAAGATGATTGCCTTGGTATAGGGATCATGAGAATAAGGCCTCTCCTTACTGACCTTAAAATTGGAGATTACGTACCATAAATGGGCCATAAGAAGCCTGTGTTCACACTGGGATGTGTGCCTATCATGGGCTCCATGGGGGATTTTGAACTTTGATAACTTAGTTTGGGGTGGACTCAAATGGCATCTTAAAACCAAACCCGTTATGGGTGGTGGAAGGGTGATGGGAAAGATCACCTATATATCTGTCTAACAAGGGTACAAGTGAACTTTTCTAGAACTAGAATATAAATGTGTTCATACAATGATCAACCAAATGACATGAAATCTATGTTAACCAGCTTGATGAAAGTGTTTCAAATTGTATATGAAACAGCACAATGTACCCTATGTTTGCATCAATGTATACAGAGATCAATTAATAAAAAAAAAAAAACCGTTAAAGCTCACGATGAATCATACTGCACAACTGATACAATTCTTCCTTCAAAGCCAACGTCTGTTATATTTTATTTCTGCTGGATCATAAATTCCATGACAGCAGAAACCACCAGCTCCCCCCACCCCCTGGTGGATGTCTCCCCCTACGCCCAGGTCCCAGCAGGAGGGTGTGCACGGAGCAGGCTTTTGAAGGCCAACTAGCGACAAACGAAAACTCTCTGCCACCCCCCACCCCCTCCGCCAAAAGAAAGTATAGCAGGTGCCAAATGAGGACAGCAGTAACCAAATTTTTATCCAGAGGGTTAAAGGAAATAGTTTCAAAGGCAGCGATTGTCTAAATTTAGGAGTCCCAGATGGATGAGTTGTTGATCTTGTTATCCGTGGTTGTAATTCTAGCGACGATTAAGATCGCCTCTTCCCTCTCCCACCATATTTAACCACTGTTTTCCCCCATCGAACCTAACGACATTAGCCAAATGAAGCCATGCCAAGTTTACGGCCCTGACAGGCCCTGGATCCCTAATGCCGAGCATTCTGCCGTCCCAAGCAGTCACTCAACAGTGAGATTAAAAAAGCCTCCTTTCAGTTTTATTATGACTATTAGTAACTGTTAATTAGAGTGTTGTAGGAGCAGCAATCACTTCCCCCCATTCTCAGGGTGCTAATTACTCTTGGCTTTCCAGCCAGCAGAGAGAGAGAGAAAAAAACCCACTATTGTTCCAGGGGATCCATTATTTACCTTCCTGTACTATCATTCCTATGTATTTGAGCTGCTTATCATTTTAAAGCAGTTGTGGAGAAGCCCTTCTGTTAAAGGAAGACTGAGATTATTCTCATTTATGTCAAAAGTTCCATTCAGGAGGCCAGGCTGGTCCAGGGAGGATGGCTGACTTGTGTGCTGGTGTGTGGGGCACTGGCCGAAACAGGCCCTGTCCAGGCTTTTGGTTAACTCATGATTCTATTGTTTTCCTGAGGCCTCCTTTCATCTATATCATCTCCAGGGACTTGAACTTGATGGCCACACACCATTGCCTGTGAGCAGGACAGCACCCAGGCCAGGAATGGAGCTGGGGGCTCAGACTGTTCTGCAGTAGCTCCAGCTCCACTGGTGGAAAACTTCAGGATTGTGGCTACCTTGGGGACAGGCAGTGAGTGGAGGGCACAAGGATACCTCTGGGTGCTGTCCTCCTGTTAGATTTCAGAGCCACTTGTGTGGGTGTGGCCACTGTGAAATCTTTCTAGCTGTTCACTTATGAATTGTAGACTTTGCTAGATGTATGTTCTGCTGGAATTAAAAAAACAAATCTGGTCCCATCAGCAATTGGCCACAGTTGGGTCAGGGGACTTTTCCATTTCAAGCAGTGACGCAGGAGCCACCTGATAAGAACATCACTGGTGGGGTGGGGGGCACGCGGGTTCCCTCCCTGATTCTTTTGAGCACCCTGCACAGTAGCCAAGAGTATTTTCGGTGGGTCCCCGTGTATCTTCCTCCCCTGGCGCCAGCATCTTGATCCCTAATCCTTAGTACCTGCAGCTAAGACCGATCCTGCTCTGAGTCCCACTCTGGGCACCGTCCCCGCCATGACAACTAGCACATCCAAGTGGCCGGGGATCAACCCCCGACCTCCCGTTGACCCTATCTTTCATCAGCAGCTCTTTCTTCCCTGCTGATGCCAGAACGGTGTAAGCAAGCGGAGAGTCGTCAGGGTGGACGACAGTGAGGACCCCAGAGACAGCCTGCCCGAGGCCCGAGCTGGCCTGGAGGGCAGCAGACCTGAGGGCCAAGAACAGGGGCAGACAGTGGCCTCATCGGCAGGCCTCCCTGAAGCCAGCAATGAGTTACGACTCCACGGGTCTGGGAACCATTTAAGGATATATTGTGTTTTATTTTGCTTAAATCAGCTTGAGAAGCATTTGGGCTGCTATGAAGGAAATCCTCGGTCTCATCCCTGCAATGACCAATTATTGCCTGTTCTTGTACCTATGGTTGAAGGTCATATAAGTCATTTAGGTGCCTCTTAGCTGACCTCAGGGCTCCTCCCCTGCTCCTGGCCTCCTCTGGGTTCTGCCTAAGACAGGCCACCCCAGCCCAAGCACAGAGCAGCGCAGATCACCCCTGGGTCCTCGCATGTCTCAAACCCACCACAGCAAAGGTTGCAAAGGCTGCAGGTCTCGCGGGAGCATCTGCTCAGCCAGACTCGGCACTGCGAGTCCCACGTGGTTGCAGAGCCGGGGAAGCCCCTGGCTCTGAGCCGTGTGCTCTTACATGGCCCAGGCTGGTAGCAAGACACTCACTGAGCCCCTGGTGACTCCAGGGTCCTCTCCACGTCTCTGCCTCCTGTCATCATGGCGGCCCACAGGGTGATCTCAGCAACTGAGTTTTGAACCGTGCTCAGCAGCTGAGATATAAAGTGCCAAGGCAATTCAAAGGCAAGAGACATGGCATCACCAGATGGGGTGATGCAAAGGAATGTCACTGGAGCTGGCACTTAATGGGGGCTTCGCTAGGTAGAGGCAGAAAGTGTGTCAGGGAGAAAGCACAGCAAGTGGGAAGCACGGGCAGAGAAACTTCAAGGTTTGTTGTGCCAAGACTGAACCACGGGGAGACGAGAGCGGTTATCACTGGTGCACAGAACCCAGAGGGTTTTTTTATCTGATTATTCCTTCATTTGTTCAATCAAGCATGCACAAATGCACTCAGTTAATCTAACCAATATTTCACCCAGTGTGCTGAGTCATCCCTGGCACGCGGTGGCCGCTCAATGAACGAGGGAGGCTTTGTTTTGCACCTGCCGATGTGGGCGCAGAAGAGCTCCGGCCATCACAGAGCTTGTGATCTGGCGCCTTGTTCACAGATGTATTGTATATTCAGATCCTGCGATGTACTAGGCCCTGTTGTAGATAACGGGGACCTGCAGTGGGCTGGACAGACAAGGTCGCCATGTCCGTGAAGCTGCCATGATAATGGATGGGAAGGACCCTTCTAACGGCCTCATCCTCCGGTTTGTTCTGCTCGTCCAAAGTTGGAGGAAACTGCTGCCTTTCCAAATGTGAGGACTTTTTGCCTCACACTTTTCCCTATTTTTCTACAGAGTTATCTCACAGTACCAAGAACCTAAAGGTGCCTTCCTATCAGGAAAATCCTAAACAAAACTATCCCCCACCCCCCCAAAAAACGAACCCAACGACAGGAGACAGGTGACACTGAGTCATTTAACAGAAAGGCAGTTTGGGGATTCTGGCTAAGACAGCAGAGTTTAAATGTATTTCAGGGCCCTTCAACAGTTTCTCATAAAACATGCCACCGAACTGGAATTTTATCCAAGTTTGTTTTTGTTCAATATGCCTTGAAAGAGGTTTTGTCTCGAACGGCCATTCTGGAAAGCTGATACGTGAGCGAGGAGTGGGAGGCTCTTGGTGACGGAGCCGAGGAGGTCTCAAGACCCTGGAGTGAAGCGCCCCTTCTCCCCGCCTCTCCTTTTCAGTTCAGAGAGTAGGCCGCACTTAAGAGAAAACCAAAATACACAGGCTCAGAAATAGTAGAACCCTGGCCACACCAGCCTGCCCTTTTAAATATGTAAATAGTTGTGTTTTCAATTCTCTGGACCTCCTGGGAGATTCTGCTAGGCAGTCCCTTCCAGAAGGCCCAGGAGAAGGGGTGAGAGCCCTAACAATCACTGAAGCCAAGGCAACACGTGGGTATCCATGGCTCCACAGGATCTGCCTCTCTCAGCAACCATGGCCTCCTCCAGCATCCTCCGGTCTGACCTTGAACAGTGCTGGGCTTCAGGCATCGAGCTGGGGCTGGGGAGGAGAAGATGGTCCAGACGGGACCCCCAACATGGAGAAGCTCTGGCAGTGTGGGAGGAGAAAGGCCAATCCATTTACTCATTCATTTAAAGATCAAGCACCAAGTATATGGGGGCCTTGGATGCAGTGGGATCAAATAAACCACCTGCCCCAGCATCTTGGGATAGGACTTGCCCAGGAGCATGAAGGAGGGTACAATTCCCCCCAAAATGCACCCTCAGGGAAGCACAGAGCTCCCTCCTCCTCCTCTCCAGGTCTGAACAAAGAGTGGAGAGGAGCAGCCCAGGTGCGGCTGGCGGCCAGATGGGGAGAGGTCTGCCAAGCCCAGGAGTCAGCAGCTACAGAGGCAGTTAGAGGAGTGAACGGGATGTGACTCGTGTTTTAGGAGCAGACGATAGGGTGGAATGCAATGGGCAAGACTTTTAGCAAGGAGACAAGTCGGCAGTTGTAACACAGAGAAGAGAAGCAGGATGCCTGCAACTGCGGGGAGGGACGGCAGAGCGGCAGAAAGCAAGGGAAGGACTTCGCATTGGACTAGATGTCAGGGAACACTTCAAATTCCAATCCGCCTACCCCCCAAATGGCCATGCATCACTTTAGAAGCTTCCTGCCTGGGAACACACCCTGTGCAGCTGGGATTGCAGCTCCCTGCATGGCTATGGGGATTTCTGAAGCCCTGGCCCCTGGGGAGGGGCTGATCTGTATCCCAGGGGCTGTTCTGTATTTGCCACAGCTCAGCACACCCCACTGGGGTCTGATTGACAAAAAACTCAGCTGTGCAAGGCAGATTGGCTCCTGCTGCCTGCAGATGGGTCTCGGTGCCTCCTCCAGGGAAGGGCTGTCTCTCCCCCCCATTCTCAACTACACAGCAAACGGCCCAATAAACCAGACCCAAAGGATTCGGGGTGATGCTTCCCATAGCAGAACGGGAAGAGCTCACTGCAAATCATAAAAATAAACCTCCTGCTCACCTTTAGGACCCGCAAAGCAGGGGCAAACCTTCCTTAACTGTGCCCACGTCCCTCTCCCAGGTGCTACAGATTTGCACACAGGCAGGTAGATAGGTCAAGCTTTCGAGATTCTCGAGACTAAGAAACGTTTTTGCCTCTCTTTGAATCCCCCAGGCCTCTGGCTGGTCTGGTTTGGTCCTTTAACCCAGTTAACTCCCTGATTTAAACTTCAAACAACAGCAGAGGAAGGGGAAATTGGAGGTGCTAAGACTTTCCAACAAGGCCTTTGAAGCATCTTGAGAAAACAGCACCCCGACTTCATCAGCCGCATCTGAGAATAGCTTCTTAGCGGTTCCCCCACTGGTCAAAGGGAAGAAACCTTGGGCTTATGAAAGAGTGTTGGGGGCTAAGGGACATTCAGAGGTGTGAGGTTATCACAGGAATGTGAGAATTTTCGTCCATAGGAACAAAAACCCACTGAAGAACATTCCCTCTCTCCTGCTCACACTGCAATGCCAGCGAGGCTGGGGAGTCGTGGCCAGAGGACATCCACTCAGATTCTCACTGTCGCAATCCTGCATTTAAAATCTGGCTCTAAGATTTAAAGTGTTTATCAGTTAGGTTTGTGTTTCTGGCATACGTTAAAAAGATCATGGCTTTTAAAGCTAGACGGGCATACTTTGGAACCCAGACTCTGCCCTCTATTTGCTGTGTGACATTTAGCCATTTGCTTAACCTCTCTGGGGTTCAGCGTCCCTATCTCACGAGGATGTTGTAATTATGAATGAAATCATGTACGTAAACCTCTCTGACATCTGTGGAGGACCTTGCACACAGTTCTGGGGGCTTCGTAACACTCTAAGTTACCCACCCAGCCTCACCTCCCTTCCCCTAAAGCTCTTTAGAGCAGCTTGAAGCCTAAGTCCAGTGGTCAGGCAGCCAGGAGAAGGCTCCTGCTTCCCTGAATGAATGGCCACAGGCTTATGATTTATTTGCTGATTAATTGGACGCTTGGAGACAATTCCATTTCAATTACCTGACTGGCATGACAAGATATACAAGAGCTGCCAACGTCAGTACATTAAGGCTGAGTGTGCTGGGGTGGCAGCCAGGGTTGAGGGCTGCGCTGTCATCGGTGCTGGCGCACAGGTAGCTTAGAAAGTGTTTCAGCACGTGGCTTTCTCCTCTCTCCTCCTGGGGAGAGACAGTTTCTGCACACCAGGGCAAATGTTGCTGAAATTGAGGCAGTGCCTTTGGGGACCCCTGTCTCATCACAATCCTGGCAGAGTTCTCTAATGGACATCCCCAAGAGCCAGCTGAAGTGAGAGTGGCCGCTTACCACCTTCAGCTGGGTGCACTGTATGGGTCTCTGATGTCAGGAACTGGAAGTAGTGCCAGACCCAAGGGCGGTAGGTAGAATCCTCAGGTGGCCCCCCACCCTTGGTGTCCCTGCCTTACAGAACCCCTGCCCTCCAGTGCAGGCAGAGCCCTGAATGTGATGGGATTTCACTCTTGGGCTTAGGTTATAGCCAAGTGGCTTTGAGTTCACTGTAAAGGAGCCCAACCTAATCAGGTGAGAAGACCTGGGCCCTTCCTACGGGATTGGAAGCCAGAGAGAGCCGATGGAGGGGGCCACGTGGCAAGGAACTGCAGGCGGCCTCTGGGAGCTGGAAGTGGCCTGTGGCAAATAGCTAGCAAGAGAATGGCAGCTTCTGTCCCATGACTGGACCTGGAACTCCAGAAGGGAATGCAGCCCGGCCAATACCTGGTGTCCACCTGTGCCACCCTGAGCAGAGGGCCCAGTCCAGCTGTGGCCAAACTCCTGCCCTGTGGAAGCTGGAAGAGAATAAATGCTTGTCATCCTGAGCATCTCAGCGTGCAGCCATTTGTGACGCAGTTAATTACAGGGGCACAGGGTGACAGCCCTACCTTTCTTCCACTCCTCCCCGCTCAGGGCCTGTGGTTTCTGCCCCGCTTCTCCCTGTGTATCTGCTATGTGCTCTTTTCCTGAAGGCTGGATCTCTGCTCTGCACACTGAACGATGCCCAGATGGGTTCACGCTGTCAAAAAATATCTGCCGAGTAGCCATTATGTACCAAGGCTTGTTCTCAGCCCACGGGTCCCCCACGTCCCTGCTGCACCACCTGCCTCCTTGCATGCTGGGGCACCTGAGGCTTCGGGGTCTCTGTGCTTGCTGTCCCCAGAGACCCACACAGCCTCCAATCCCTCAAGCCTCTGCTCAAATGTCACCTCCTCAGCGAAGCTGGTCCTACCTCTTCGTTGAAAGTTGCCACCTGTGCTCCCACCATTTTAAGTGCAATACACCCCCCTTGCTGCCTTTGTGCCTACATTTCAAGGTGTGTGATGCGCTCACATCCTCCTAGATCTTTATCATGGAGCTCTTTCATAGGCCTGTCAACTGTTTCAAATCAAGGATTTCGGTCTGTCTTGCTCCCTACAGCCTCAGCCCTCAGAACAGCACCTGACCCATAGCTGGTGCTCAAGAAATATTTGTTCAATGAATGACTGACTGACTGAATGAATGGCTCTGTGATGTAGCCATGTCTCTTCAAGTTCTACAGCCTGAATCTGCTCTGCAAAATGCATTTCAGACAATTCGAGTGAATATTACTGTGCCTGCTCCCCGACCACTCTGAACTGAACAACTGTGTCCTCCTTACTTATTATTTATTTTTGAGACACAGTCTCGCTCTGTTGCCCAGGCTGGAGTGCACTGTCGTGACTGTAACTCACTTGAGCCTCAGACTCTTGGGCTTAAGCTATCTTCCCACCTCAGCCTCCCCAAGCGCTGGGATTACAGGCCTGAGCCGCTGCACCCAGCCCCCTCTTATTTTTATCGAAGTATCTTAGTCTGTGTCTCAAAGCGTGGTCAGGAGACCAACTGCACAAAGCCATCTGCAGAGCTTGTTATAAACACAGGCTGGTGAGGCCAAAAAGGTCTGCATTGGATTGAGACAAACTGAAAAAAAAAAAAAACCCAAGCAGCTGAAGGTAGCTGCAACATACTATACATTCAACTCGGGGTGGCCAGCGAGCACATTCATTCAGCTTGTGGGGGGAGATGAGCCAGCACAGAAAGTTTCTTTCCCCCACACGTGGAAAGCCTTGGCCCTATAGAGTAGCCAGAACAACAGTGGCTCCAAATTAAACACTAACAGCGATTACTTAGGAACATGTGGCACCTGCCAGCTTAATCACAGTTACTCAAAACAAGCAGGCATCTCGGTCTTCGGGTGAGAAGCCTAATTTAACTCACCTTCCCCACACACACCATTAAGTTTTGATCGAGTGCCCACAGGCCAGGGCCCCAGGAATCTACATTTCTAATTAGTACCTCCTCTGTACTAAAAATCAGTACATTTTTAGGCACGGGGAAGTTTGAGAGTGTGGACTTAGAGGAGGAAGCACACACTCCCTTCCTCCCTCCTGAGAGTACTGAGTACATCTGTCTGTATCCTAGCCTCATTCACCGAAAGCATTAAAACCAATGCGGCTGGCTGCGAGCGGACGAGGGCCCGGCCACGTGTCCAGATGGCAATTGGGCTGCGTCTCCCACAGCTCTTATTCTTTGGAGGTAACTCACCACCCCTCAGGTGGTTCCGTGTTCCCCCAAATGCTTTTGTTCTTCTAAGTTGCAGGTTGTCACCAACTGGGGCTCAAGCTTGATGCTCACAAGTCACAAAGTTTCTGGGAGGGCAAGTGCCTGTTTCCTGGCAAACGCCTAGAACTTACGAAGCCTGCCACAAGAAGTCCTCCTTGTGTGGAATGTTCCAGAACACCCCCATATTCCTAGACACCTTCCAGGGAGCATCTCCGCCTGACTCTGAAGGCTCCTGTCCCCCGCACCCCACTGCACGAGGCTGTACTTCCACCATCCTTACTGCAACCACAGCCAAGGTGTTGCTGCAGCACCCGCGCGGTGGCTGCTGGAAAATTTGAAAATCAATATGGCACAGGGGATGGGGGCAGAGCGACGGGAGAGAACTTCTCCGTCTCCATTTCATCAACTTCCAACTCTGGGCTGTGTATTTGAAATAAACACCATTTCCTCTTCATCAGCCAGGTTTCTCTGGGACTTGTCGGGGCCTGCCTTCATCGTAACTCCGAGCACAGGCTGCCGGGAGCAGGCGAGGGCTGTTCTGCAGTCACTCAAATTGGTTCATTACCTGCGCCCGGGGCAGCGGGGCGGAAAGTGCCTCTGTCAGAAAGTCTGGGGCTGAAATCAGAGCTGATGGGGTTTGCAGCCATGGAGGCCCAGGCTGAGAGACACTCAGCCCACTTGACTTCTCAGTGGGCAGCTTTTCACGTCTGAGCCACCCAGGGAGCTGTCTGGAGCTACATTTTTGAAAAGGGGGCTCTATTTTCACTCCCCCAACCTCATGGGCTGTCTTCTTTCCGCTTACTGACCACAGGAGCAGAAGGCAGGTGGGCTTCCCTTTTCCTGCTATTCAGAACATATTTACTGGTTTCACTGGTTTGCAGAAGGCACTGGGAATTCTCTGGGTACACCATAGGGCAGAAATCCTCATATCTTCTCAGTTCATGACATCAATCTTAGAGTCTCAGTAATTTTTCTCATGGCACCCTTAGGCCAAAAGAAATCCCTAAACATTTTGTTTATTAAGCAGTTAGGGTCAAACAACTTAATAAGTATTTATTCTAACAATTTAATAGCCAGTTGGAAAAAATAATGCACATATGTTGAACACAAAGGAAAAAAAAAAGCAACACGATAGTTTCATCTGGTTCTTAAGAAATCACTGGTACTTACAAATGGAATGTGTGTGCACAATTCCTCCACCTTGAACTCAGGTTGAACTCCACCACCCTCATTTTCCCTTCCACCCCAGTTTTGGTGGTACTTGTTTTTTTTTAATTGTTTGGGATTCATTGAGAGTACAAAGAATTAGGTTATACTGATTGCATTTCTTAGATAAAGTCCCTCTTATAATTGTGTCCAGCCCCCAAGAGATGTGCCATACACCGTGACCCCCCATTCTCCTCTCTCCTCCCCTTTCCCTGCTCCGTTTTTAAAATCATAGCAGCTGCCCATCCCCCAGCTTCACAAAGCAATGCCCTCAGGAAAAGGAATGTGTCAGAATGGAATGTTGAAAAAAACTACCTGGAGCCAGCAGGTCACTCAGGGGCAGATAGGTGGCGCTGTGCTTCCCTTCACTCCCCCCAGCACTCCTGTGGCGCCCCAGGGTTTAGGGAACTGTCCACTCAAAGAGCACTTGTACCACATGCTGTGTGTATGGGATCTCATAGAATGCTCACAACCACTCTGGGAGGTACCCCTTGTCTGTAAAGAGGGACATTGTCATGTGTGAAGAGGGATTCCTCTACACAGAAGGAAATCAATGCTCAGCAAGGCTAAGACATTTTTGGGAGGTCACCAGGCTGACCGGAGACTCACATTCAGCCGGGATGGTCATCCTGTCAACACAGTCCAAGGACCTGGGTTCAAGTACAAGTTCTGCTACTCACTACCTGTGGGTTCTTTTACAAGGTTCTCAACCTCTCTGGTCCTTGAGACACATTTCTACACTTCAGGAAGCTCTTTTTTTGCAAATGGATGGCTATAAAGGGATAAAAGATATATGGAGAAGACTCAGTGCTAACCCCAAAGCAAAACCTTCTAGGAAGGGTCTGGGATGGTGGGAGAATAAAGGAGAAAGGGCAGGGTGGCACTGCGGCTCAAAGGAGTAGGGTGTCAGCCCCATGTGCCGGAGGTAGCAGGTTCAAACCCAGCCCCAGCCAAAAACTGCAAAAAAAGAAAAAAAAAACACACGCACACAAAAAAAGGGAGAAAAGACAGCCCCAGTGTAGGCCCTGGAGTAAGACTTTTAGGACCAAGGGCAAGTCACAGAGCCTTGGGAACAGGCACCTTCAGCCCACTGCTTAGACACACTGGCTTGGGCATCTTGACCACCAGTCTGGAAGTGATTACGATGATGGTGTTTTTAATAATCAAGTTCAAAATGGATGGGAAAATGGGTGTAGCCTGATAAGGGCGTTTAGTCATAATTGCTCCAAAATAATAATAAAAACCCACCAGCCTCTTTAATTACTTGGCTGTGCTGCGTTTCTTTTCATTAGACATTTCCATTTGCTCATGATGGTATTGTAAAGTGTTTATCAATGCTAATGACGCAGTTCTCCAGAGCCCCGTTTTGTCTAAAGGGCCGTAAGTGAAATTGTTAAGAAATAAATTTCCTCTGCAACAATACATCACAAAAGAAAGCAAACAGAACAATAGCCAGGGCCTGCCCCCCAGCTAATGGGGATGTCACTTGCTGGGGCCTTGGAATCTATGAGGCTATAGCATCCCTGCTATGCTTAAGAGCCAGCGTCTGAGTCCCCTGCACAAGTGAGAGAGGTGGCCAGCTGGCGGGGGGAGGAGGGTGAAGGTGAGAATGGAGACACCTGGGTCACACTCCCAGCTCCCCGCTTACTGCCAGATTAGGAGGGACTGCATCCCCCAGGGTGTAGGTCATTCTCCTGGGACCTAATTCCCAGGGAGAGATGTGGTCACTTGCATGGAAAATCTAGGGAACTCACTTCTGGATAGTTTTCACAAGGAACTTTTAACAAGGATGCTTTTTACAAGGTGTCACAGACCTGGTCAGGAGAGTATCGTGCTGTTGTGATCAGAGCCACGTACCCTGGCTGCAGACTGCCCGGCTCTGCATCCTACTTCTGCCCTTTCCTGGCCATGTAACCAAAGGCGGGGCACAGGAGACTCTGCCTTTGTCTCCCAGCCAGCAAAATGAGGATAAAAGAAGTTCATGTCCAAGGGTTGCTCTGAGGAGTAAAGGATTTGAACATGTGAAGGGCCTGGAGTAAGAACACAAGACATCCGTGGATACGTGTGAGCTGTCAGGAGAGGGATTCTTTAGGAGAGGGGTTGGCCAACACTTTCTGTGAAGGGCCAGACGGTAAAAATTTGGGGCTTTTCAGGCCACATATCATCGCTGCCACTGTAGCCTAAAAGCAGTGCTAGACAATACAGGAATGAATGAGCGGGGCCGTGTTCCAATAAAGCTTTGTTTATGGTCACTGACGATTTGAACTTCATGTAATTTTCTCATGTCATGACATAAACATGCCTCGTTCAATTTTTCCCAACCATTTAAAAACGGCACACTCTCCTTAGCTCACAGACTAGGCACAAACAGGCCACGGGGAGTTTGCTGATGACTGTTTCAGGGTCTCAGTTAAGTTTCTGGTCTGAACCACGTTCCTTTTTCTCCTGTTCTCCGCTTAGAGCTAGGGACTCTCACAGAGGGAAAGAATTGAGGACAAGAACCCCCAGAGCAGGCCCTGGTTCTGGAGTATAAACTGGGCACCCATATCATGAGCACTATAAAGGTCTAAATCAGGCATCCTCAAACTATAGCCCGTGGGCCACATGTGGCCCCCCAGGACATTTATCCAGCCCGTTGGGTGTTTTTGCCGCTGCTGCCTGTCCTGCTTAGCAGCTGACTTGTCCCGGGGCCCGCAGTCCGGCCCTCCAACAGTCTGAGGGACAGTGAACTGGCCCCCTGCTTAAAAAGTTTGAGGACCCCTGAAAATTCAGCATCTTCCAATTCCAGAATTCTCGGTCTTTCCTTTGCATCCTTTGATGGAGCTGAAGAGCATGACGTTACAGGCCACGCACTTCATATACCATCTCACAAAACCAACCGGGACCTCCTGTGAAAACATTTAGTGGACCCAACAAGCAGGGGGGAGAAGAAAGCCTGTCATCTGGGAAAGAAGAGGTTTAGTGGTGCAGGTCTTGGGGATACTCAGGACGGAATGGCACCAGATAGGGACTGTCACTAAGTCTCTTTGGATCACTGCAGGGCTGATGACAGCCCAGCCTCTCCCCAGTTCTTTGCTACCCATATTGTCCTCAAACACCCCAGATTTGGGACCGTGACAGTGCTCCCTCCCCACCCTCACCCATGTGACACAGAGCACACATGGGGCAGAACGTGGGCAGGAAACCCTCATGGATAGTGTTGAGGTTCATGCCAGGGGACACTCTCTGGGTGCCACCTAGAAGGCGCTTAAGGACCCTGCCGACCCATACCAAGTTAACCCCATCCCAGAATTCTCCAGCACTTTTCACATTATTTTGTTCACTTCTTGTGGGTTACCATTCTCTAAGTGTGTCTCTTTTCCACAATACTCAATGTCAGCAAATAATTAAGTGAATTGGTTTACCAAGCTCTTAATTATTAAGCCACTGTTATTGAATATAGGAAATATAGGATTATAGGGCAAGATGTTTTCCAGGTTCTCAGGTGCATAGAACCTTCCCAATTGCTATCTAGAGATTTCTTAACAAGTAACCTTTGGAAGGTTCTAAAATTGCCTTACTGTTAATCTATAAGGAAATTTTACGGTGTGCTTAAACGTGGGTTAAACACACAAGTCCACTCATTTAATCCTCACCATGAACTTCATGAGACGAGGACCACTGTTGTTTCGGTTTTATGGATGAGCACACCAAGGTCTAGATGGCTTCCAGGATTTGCCCACGGTCATAAAATCTATGAGATGCCAGGGTGGGGATTAAATGGCCTTAAGTGTACCCAAGGCTCTGACCACTGAGTGTCTCATGGTTACGAGAATGGGCTGCGTTCAGTCCCACTGGGGACAATTTGCTAAAATATAGGTTCCTGGGCCCACCCTAGGGGAGCCAAGCGAGCATGTATGGAGTAGCTCCCAGAAATGTGCATTTTAGCAAACTCCCCGGTTGATGCTACGAATCCTTGTGCCTCTAATAACGAGCCAAGGTAGTTCATCATTAATTGATCTGATGAGTTAATTCCTCAGGAGGGGCCTAGAAGGCTTGCAGGCCCCTGACTTGGGAAGCCCCGGGTTCAGGTCTGAGGCCTGTTTAGCTCTCTGCGTCTGTGTCCCACTGCCCGGTACTGATGTCTGACAGGCAGGCTGAGCATGAACACGGGAAAAGAGCACAGTGGGGAAAATCCGATGTTTTACGCAAGTTTCTAAAAAACATCAGAGGAGATGTCGTAGGGAAGAAATGTCATTTTGTTTGACATCACCGAGTGCTGGTCAGTGTGCAGCTCTGAGCATGGCCTCTGGAGCTAAGGGGGACCCGTGGAAGGGTGGCCTCGGACAGGTAACATCACCTCTTTGTTCCTGATGGGGTTTAAATGAATTCCTGTAGGCTGGTGGTGAAAGAACAAGACCGACGTCATCTTAAGCTTAAGTTTCGGTTTCCCTGAAGTTAAGTTTCAGGTTCTCAGAAGTCAGGACACAGGCCCATGACACCACCTCAGTGGGCCCTACCAATCAGAAAGGTGCACGACCTCACGTAGAGGTCACTCCCTTCCCCTTGCCCATAAAAGCCACCCCCCCCCTTAGAACGGGGCCTCCAGCCCACTGGGCAGAGATACTGGAGGCCCAGGCTCTCGAGCTTGAATAAAACTCTCCTGCTTTTGCATCAGACCCTGGCTCCCTGGTGGTTCTTGGGGACATTGTGATCTGGGCACAACAGTGGCTCTCACTGTGGAGTGTGTCTCTTGCACCCTATAGGTGTGTCACAGTGCAGATTCCCAGAGTTTCTGATCAGCAGGTCCGGGGTGGGCCCTGGGAATCCGTACTTTTCACGAGTTCCCAGGTGATACAGATGCTGCTGGTCTGCAGGTCCCACTCTGAGAACTACAAATACAGGTAGATCATTCAAAGCAGTGTCTGACCCCTGGGAATGGCAGTTAATTGCCGCCTAACATTCATTTCGTTGTTTTTGTTGCAGTTCTGGGTAGGGGACACCACCATCTCTGAAAGGTTTGCAGTTTCTATCGGTCCTCACACAGCCCAGCCCACAGACACCCGTGGGAAGATGAGTTTGGACAGTACCATCTGTGTGGTAGCTCCCGAAAGCAAGCAGAGACTGAGGGCAGCACGGGGGACCCACTTGGGTGAGTAGGGAATGCCCAAACCTGAAAGCTGCATGCCCCCTCCCCTTGCTGAGATGCTGGGAACACATCTCCCAGGGGACGCTTCCACCTGGCAGGGAACAGGGATGATTAGTCCCCCCCAGTGACCAGAGCCCCCGCAGGCCCCATCTGCACCTTGTTTTCCCAGTTGTTTTGTGGGGTGCACATCTGCTTCTCCCAGGCACCAGCTGTCTGTGGCCAGCTGGGAGCTGCTTCCTTGGGGACAGCTCGGGAACCTCCACAGCAAGGGCTTGTCCCGGGGCCTTTCCAGGACCCCCGCTGGTGGCCTTGCGGGGAGGGGGGGGACCAAACCATCCGAAGCGTCCTTCACAGAGCCAGTGACAGATGAGCTGAGGTTGGAATTCAGAACTCACCCCCTCGCCTCTGACCTGTCTGAATGTTTAAGCTGTCACCACACATAGACTCACAGTCTGGGAGCAGAACCAAAGTCAAGAGATGACAATAATTAGAGGAACCTGGATGCTCCGTGGGACTCTACCTGGTGGCTGTGAACCTGCCCCCTTCCCTCTGCTTGTGAGCAGGGCCTCCGCCTGCTACCCCAAGAGTGATCCAGGGACTAGCAACACCAGCATCCCTGTAGCCGGTTAGAAATGTGGTGTCCCTGCTGAACCGGAACCTGCATTTTCACAAGCTGCCCAGGTGGCCTGCTTGTATGGCTACTGCAGATCAACGGCTGAACTAAGGGGAAGGCAGCCACAAAAAGTTGGGTCGTTTTTGAATAGTGGCTCTCTCACTTGGTAACTGGGTAATAAACGTGAGCACTCCCCATGCCCTCTGAGCCTTTGTTTCTACATCTATAAAAGGGGGACGGTGCAGTGTTAGGAGGCTTAAATTTCTTCTGTAACAAACATCAGAGCTCCTGCTCCATTCTAGGAAAGGTACAGGGAGGGAGGAAATGGACCCAGGAAGGGAAAGTGACTATGTATTAGTTCTCTGTAGCTGTGTAACAAATCGCCCCAGAACTCACCCAGACTGAGACTTAAAATTGGGTGTGCATTTATCTTCTCTCTTTTGGGAAATGACAAGCTCGGTGAAGGAAGAGGCACAGTTCTGTGCTTAGTTTTGGCAACCACCTCCTACATGCCCTGTACTAATAAGGACTCAATAAATGCTTCTGGATTAGGCTTCTGTAGCCTCTGGCTTCTTGGCCTTTCTCTCACCACTAACTACTACTTGGGAAGCTGGGAGGTTGAGGCAGCACCACTGACTCCTTCCAAAGTTGACGGGGGAAGTGAAAATTGATGGAGCCGAGTGAGGAAGGACAGGTGGGAGTTTGGGAAGTAATTGAAAAACCAGGCAGACCATGGAAGAATTATAAATAGAAGGCTCAATGGGACCGCAGCCCCGTGAAGCCGGAGGGACAGCACAGGGACGGGGATGAGGAGAAAAATCCACAAGACCTGGGTTGGAAACAAATGAGTTTTAATGGAACATTTCAGGGCTGGAGAAAAATGGGCACAGCAAGTAGAAATAACAGCTCGAGCAATAAATTGGTGGAATTGTCATCCAGGCACAAAACGGTGAAGAAAGAACCAGAAGAGCAATCGCTTTAATTTTTTAGATTAATTGTGAGCAGTCAATAATGTGACTCACTCAGGGACCCAGAGGCGTCTAAGCTATGCTAAGTAATCTACTTAGGTTGGTAATTATTGTTTGTATTCATGGAATTAAGGCCACAAAAAGGTGGTTTAGAGAAAGCCCCACAGAGCGAGGGGAGGCTAATCCCAGCTTCCCAACAGCCACACCTGGGCCCCCGGAGCGAGGCATCGATATTGTGGTTACTGTGCAGAGTATAAGAACAGAAAAAAATAAGTCTTCCTGTCATTCCTTACTTTGTGGCTGATTCGCTGCCAATCCCAAAGGATTCACTTGTCCCCCTCCATCGTGTCCCCCTTGCTCCTGCTTTGAATTCAAAAATGGGTTAGGGGATTTCAAAAGTCCTTAAAAGGACAAATAAGGAAAAAATAGTGCCTACGCTCACCACCCAGAATTAATGAGGGAGCTTCCTTTGTTTGTGGTTTTTGTTTTTTAAAAAGTCATTTTTTGGGGGGGGCGGGCACAAATGGAACCCACAGAAAATGACAAAGCAGAGAATGCAAAGATGATCCCAGTTCTCCCATTTCAGTGGGTGTCACTGCAGACCCCTTTCCGTGCTGATACAAGCATCGAAGCTTCCCAAGGGCAGGTGTTCTGTCTCTTTCTATCCCCTTGGGGCTCCTGGTGCCTGCGACAGTGTCTGACAAATTAGAAGTTCTCAGAAAAGTATCTGTCCAAAGACTGAACCAGGACTGCCAGAACCATCAGGGCAGTCTGACAAAGAAACCATATTACAAGATCGGGGTCCCACTGCACCCCAACCTCCACCCCACTGTTGTTTGAACCCAGCGATGGGTACAGGGGAGACAGAGAGGACGCTGAGAATGAGCAAGGCAGACCGAGGGCTGACCGGAAGGGCCTTTTGTACCAGGAAGTAGAGTTGGAATGTTTCAGTACATCTTCCGGCCTCTAGGTCACAATTTAGATGAGCACCATAATATCTGTAGAACTCAACTGCATTCAAATGATGAGGCTCTCTGAGCCCATGGGCCATGGTCAGCAAGCTCTGGCCCTCTAGGTCCTACCTGTTGCTGCCCTGGGGGTTAAAAACTTTGATATCTCGGCACCCTGCTACCCCTACACAGTCATCTGTCACAGCTGGGAGGGTCACGGATGGCTGCATTGAAGGCAGGACTCAGACTAGGTTGTAAGAAGATCCCTCTGGGGATGTGGGGCACTCACAGCGGGTAGGAGGACCATCAGTCAGGACCAAGACCTCCTTGTAATGGCTCAGCATCGGCGGACACCACAGCCCTTACCCGCAACAGGAGGAGGAAGCGGGGATGTTTAAATGACGCCTGGGATTTGCTTCAGACTCACACAGGAAGGTGATAAGCCATGTTTGGGTGGGGCAGGACAGGGCACAGGGGGACGGGTGCTGGGACTGGTGATGGGCACGGACGTGGGTGTCTACACTCCTGGGCCATTAACTCTTCTGTGTGTTTGAAATTTTTCACAATTGAAAATGAAAGAGACAGACACCAAGTAAGAGGCCACACGTAAGCAAAGTGTGCTCATGGGGGAGAGGACTTCAGCAATCCAGAGCGCAGGCTGTGACGAGTTATCAGTTGTGGCCTCACCCCACATACTCTTCCCCATCCTTGAGCAGCCACCCTTCCAGAGATGGCCAGGGACATACGCTTCCAAATATTTTTCTATGAATGCACAAATAAGGACTATCTATCTGGCTATATTATTTTTTCAAGGTAACACTTTTTCATGTTTATTGAAAACAAAACAAGGTCACGACAAAAATATATTTCTCCCTATCCAACCAAACAAACATGGCTATGAGTGATGTTCTTTTGGGTTTTGAATTTAATACCTTTTTTTTTTTTTTTGAGACAGTCTCACTCTGTTGCCCATGGTAGAGTGTCAGGGCGTCCTACTTCACAGCAACCTCAAACTCTCAAGCCATCTCTTCCTCAGCCTCTCCTGTAGCTGGGACTATAGGCACCCGCCACAACACCCAGCTAATTTTTCTTTTTCATAGAGACAGGGTCTCGATCTTGCTCAGGCTGGTCTTGAACTCCTGAGCTCAAGCAATCCACCTGCCTTTTGTCTCCTAGAATTCTAGGGTTACAAGTGTGAGCCACTGCGCCTGGCTTGAATTTAACTCTTTCTGTTTATTTACAAGTTTATTTATTTATTTTTGTTGCCATTTGGCCGGGGCCAGGTTCGAACCCTCCACCCTCAGTATATGAGGCCGGCGCCCTACCCATTGAGCCACAGGCAACTATTCTAACAACCTAATGACCTGAGACTGCTATGATGTTTAAGATTTGTGAAGCACCTAATTTCTTTTAATAACAGTATCATGTTTTCCCTGTCATGGATACATCGGATACATCGTTTTATTTTACAGACATGGATCAATACATATACAAGGGCACAGGCCAAGCTGCTTATTTTAAATTGTATTTCCTGGTCATCTCTCCATGCCCATGTGGGTCCATTCTCACCATGTGTGACCGCCTCACTGTCCTCCATAGTACATGTGTTACTATTTACCCAGTTTAGGCTGCCAAGGGACTGATGGACAATCGGGATTTCAATCCACCCTTACCATAAACAACTCTGCAGCTGGTGGTCTTGTATCTAAATCTCCATAAAACCTGCTTAGTATTTCAGAAATCCCAGAAAGGTGGTGAAAATCTGAAGAAGAGACATCGCGTTTTCAGAAAGACTGTACTGATTTGTACCCTCACTGGCAGCATTGAAATGTCATCCTGGACACAGCCGGACCCTGGACAGAAAAGGCTGTGTGTGTTTCAGGTTCTTGTCATAGCTGCACAGAGCTTTGTGACTCTCTACTCAAGTCTCTGTTGAAACTACCGCCCAGTCCCCTGTGGCCTGGAGCGCTCTGGTGCACCCTAACTATTGCTCTGTGCAGAGAGAAGAGCCCCACTTTGGGTCGTACCACTAAAGCCAGAGGCCAACCCAGAGCAGTAAAGGTCACCCAGTGGCAAACAGGTTGGAAGGGACCTTAAGTCACGCAACGAGGAAGCAGCAGAAAAATGCTTTCCAGAGGGATGATGGGGCAGCAGGAGGACCCGGGAGAGAGTGCTGACATGAGTAAAGTCAGTCGGTCAAAATGACAAGGGAAGGGAAGATGAGACACGGGGAGGAGATCGGGTGGGAAGTTAGCAAAGAAAAACACTGCGGGGACACAGGCAGGAAAGGCCAGCGATGGGAGACAGTTTGTCAGAGCGAACCAGCACAAGTAATTTACTAGCTGCCCGGGAGAGAAGCCCTAAATTACATTTCCTCCCCGCCTCCAGGACCATGCAGGTTCCAGCATGAGACAAGAACATTTCGGGAGGAAAGAAAGAAAGGGGAAGCAAGGAATCGGAGTCCCCGGGCCGCTCGACAGCTGAGAAGTGAACATCGGGGACTGGGAGGCGTTTGGGATCTGGACGGGAGTTCTGAGGACAGCGCGGACTGCAGAACTGGGGCTGCCCAGATGTGCCCCATAATTGAAGATTTCTCAGGAGCAAGGGAGGGAACACTGATCACACTCCCCTCCCTGTTCCAGCTGCGGTGACTTGGTGCTGGGGTTGCATGTCACAAGAAGTGTCATCTTCCAGGGGTCCCTCTTGTGATGTTGAGGGTGGCACGGGATCCAGCATACAAGCCCTGGGACCTATATCCTCCCTTGCTGATGGCTTGAGACGTGTCCCTTAAATTCCATGAGCTTCAGTTGTCTCATCTCCCCGGGGTAGAGAGGGGCGCTCATTGACCGACTATCTTCCCTCCCTGGTGTTCTCTGTTCACTCCACCCTGGTCCCCTCTAACGCCCTTGTTGTTCATCAAATATGCCACGAGGCTTTTGCACTGGCTGTTCCCTCTGCCTGGACTGCCCTTCCCAGCACCTGCCTGAATCAGCCTTTTTTGTCATCTTTGCTCATGTATCACCTTCAGAGAGAGTGTTCCACCCCGACCACTCTCCTTAAAACTACATTCGCCTGTCTTCCTTCTTTCTCCTCCACACAGAGGAGGCCTGTGACCTTCCAATACTGAATAGAATCTACTTTTGTATTTGATTGCCTGAATTCTCCATCTAGACTCTAGGCCCCGTGAGGGCAAGGGCTTCTGTCTGCTGTGTTTCCTGCCATGGCCCCAACATCCAACACAGGTGCCTGGCACCTGGTCTGCACGCAACATAAATTCATTGAACACAGTCCTGGATCTATTAATTAATAATTATAGTCATCACAGTAATAGAAATTATTTCATTACTTTGACCAAGATTTCGCACTGGCTGTTCCCTCTACCTGGAATGCTCTTCCCAGCACCTGCCCGACTTTCTGCCGTTTTGGTCATCTTTGCTCACGTATCACCTTCAGAGAGAGTGTTCCACCCCGACCACTCTCCTTAAAACTACATCCCTCTGTCTTCCTGTTGTATGCTGGGTGTAATTCCTGCGTTGCAGGAGTTGAGTCAGCAGAAAAGGCCAGCAAGCAGATAGCGGAAGAGACAGTGTATGTGTGGAGTGTGGGTTAGTCATATGGTGACTATGGGCAGACTGGGACCCGGGTTCCTGCTATTCTTGGAAACCAAGGCTGCACTTTTGGAGACTTAGACAATCCTAGGTCTAAACTTAAAGTCAGTCTGTAGAGTTGAAAAACGTTGACCTCAAACTTTGACCGACCTTTTCTTTCTACGTCCTGTCCACCAACCCTCCCTAACAGGTGCATCTGGTAGATGTAACCCCCACAAGGATCCAGCCCTCGGCTCGGTCCTAAGATAAAAGCTTAGTGGAGATTCAGCAATTTCGGTGTTAAATTCAACCTGTCTTCTGTCCCCTCCTCCACTGCTTCTGGGCCTGGGGACCTGGAAGGGGGAAGACATTCTCCCCTTAAGGTCCTCCAGCACCACCTGCTTGTGCTAAACGCCCACAGCTTGAAAACCAAGTGGCAAAGGAGGACCAAATATTTAACAGTCAGCTTAGCAGAGGCCCTGCAAGGGAGCTAAATGTTAGGGACACATAAAAAGGGAGAATCATATAATTCAGAGAAAATTATTCTTGCAAGAGCTCACATTTATGAAAATTGTCAGCAATTCTCTTCCTTGTACTAAAAAGGACATTATGATATGCCAAAATCCTCTGAAACAGAAAAGTCCCCGCAAGGGCGTTGGCACGCCAGGCTGGGGGGAAATCTGGCCTGGACTCTTTGAAAAGCTGATGATTAAAAGGCCCCACGAAACAAAATGCTGAGCAGAGTGGAGAGGGCACACTGCCCGCCATGGCTGAAACACGTGTCAAGTGGGACAACCGATTCAGAGATGCTGAGACCAGAGGGGTGGGCACCTCAGGGAATGAACTGCATTTGCTTCACTGAGAAGTGGTCACTCCTGATGAACCATTAGGAGCAGTGATGTGAGTAGCTGGAAGTCAGAACACAGACACATCAAAACTGTGGGCGCTACCCAGGAGGCTGAGGCAAGAGAATCACTTAAGCCCAAGAGTTAGAGATTGCTATGAGCTGTGAAGCCACAGCACTCTACCCAGGGTGACAAAGTGAGAGTCTGTCTCAAAAAACAAACAAAAAACTGGATGGACGTGAATCCGACTCCCTGGGAGTGCTTGCTTCTTGGTGGTGACCAGTGGCTAATGCCGTCAGTCTTGGGTGGTGTTCCTGGAGTCGCCCCTGGTGACAGAGACCAGACCCAGGGGAGGAACCCCCCATCTCAGTGGCTGCATTCCAGCCTCTGAACCAAAGAGCTGGGAGGCCCAGTTTTATTCTCTTTTTATTCTGAAGCAAAGAGTGCAGGCTGAGATGATCAGCAGATGAGACAGCTATGGTGACACATGCCTTCCCAGCATGGGAGGGGGTTTGCTGGGAAGGGTATCCTTCACCTTGGAGTCAAGGCTTGGTTTGACCTTTATTCAGCCAAGCCCAGCTATGAGGCCTGGGACAAACTCCTTGAGTGGAGAGTTTCCACTTTCATGTCAACCCTGCGAGGATAGTATGAGGGCAGCTATTGTTCTGTGCAGAGAGAACAGAACAATAGCTGCCAATGGTTGGTTGAATAGTGTGTCCTCAAAATTCAGAACCTTGGCACCTTTTCTGGAAAATAAGGGTCTTTGCCGATGTAATTAAGGCAAGGGTTGAGATGAGATTGTGCTGGGTTAGGGCAGGCCCTGAGTCCCATGAGAGACAGAAAAGGACAGACACAGGGCATACAGGGAAAGCAGCCACATGAAGATGGGGCGGAGATCAGTCGGAGTGATGCTGCCACAAGCCAAGGAATGCTGGGCCACTAGATGCCAGGACTGGTAAGGAAGGACCCTCCTCTAGAGGTTTAGGGGGAGGTGTGGCTCTCTCAATACCTTAAATTTGGATTTCTGGCCCCCAGACTGTGTCTCCAGTTAGAACACATGATCTGCAAGGACAGATCCCCAAATCAGGTCCAGAACCTCTTTTTTATTTTTTATTTTTTATTTATTTTTATTTTTATTTTTTTAATTTTATTGAATGGTAACTATGTACATTAATGCCCTTCTGGGGTACAGTGTGGGGTTTTCACATGCAGTCTGAAATATTTAGGTCCAGAACCTTTTACAGGAAGGCACTCATGCTAGGTTCAGGGGTCCTCAGACTTTTTATACCGGGCCCCAGTTCACTGTTCCTCAGACCATTGGAGGGCCGGACTGTGGGCCCTGGGACAAGTCGACTGCGAAGCAGGACAGGCAGCGGCGGCAAAAACACCTGGCAGGCTGGATAAATGTCCTCGGCGGGCCGTAGTTTGAGGACCCCTGGTCTAAATGTTTGCTGAATGAATGAATGAAATGGGGAAGCAAATCCTTGTGCCCAGAAAGTCCACATCCAGTGAGTGTCAGAGGAGTGGGTGGTTATGACACAGTGATGCTGTCAGCACTGAGTACCTGGAGATAAATTAGAGACACCTAAGGGAGAGGGGCCTTGTGTCTGGCCAGGAAAGGTCCTGCTCCTTCCATGCACAAAGCGGCCTCCTCACTGGGTCCTGCAGGGTGGGACTGGAGGAGGAGTCATGCGTGAGGGATGGACCACATGAGGAAAGTCACAGGGGCCAGAAAACAGAAGATGCTCCAAGAAAACTGCAGTGACAGCATTTCATCCCCTGTCCCCCTCCCCGCCACAGTGGCAGAGCCTCTTCTGTGGTGAACACTGTCATGGAAACCTCAGTGGGTACGATGACTTGACTAAAGTGAGTGGGCCGGGAACTGCACTCGCTAGAACCATGTTTTGGGTTGTGGGGATCATAGAGTGCAGTTTGCAAAGCAGGGAGCTGGGGAAAGGATTGGGGTGAATGGGAGGCACAGGGACGGCGGGGCAGGAGGGTGTGGCAAAGCGCTGCAATGGCAGCCTTGGGACACCTGACCCAGCCCAGAGCAGGACGCTTGGATGACAAGAGGGACCTGCTGCGGGAGACTCCGTCTAGCAGCCCAATCCAGGATGGATTAGAGGACAAGGGAGGTTATTGCAATGGTCCGAGGGAAGGATGACTGGGGCCTGATTGTCGGGTAGCAGTGGGAATGGAAAGAAGCAGAGAGATGTGAAAAAAGATTGGAAAGGGGAAAAAAATCTCCTTGACTGATTGCATGTCCTTGAGTGAGAGAGAGGAAGGAGCTGAGGATGACTTGAAAGATTTGCACTTAGGGGATGGGAGAGAGAAGGCTGACTGAACGAGAAGTGGCTGGAGAAATCTGCTCTCGTTAATTTAAATGTGCCAAGACATGACCCAGATGTCTACTTGGCAAATAGAGGATACTGAGTGTGAAGTTAAGAAGCCTTTCCAGTATACCCACAACATCTGTGCACACATACATTCACACATCTGTGCACATTTATGTATCTGTGCACGCACATCTATGCACACACACTTACATCTGTGCCCACATCTGTACACACACACATACACACATCTGTGCACACACATCTATGCACACAGATTTTTATCAGCAGCCACTGGCATATCAATACCAGTGCCCTGCTTGAACAAGCCCAAGAGTCTGCTCTTAAAACACTCCTAATGAAGAAATCCAGGGCTTCAGTGTTTCAAGGGAAATGTCACAACCTTTTCTTTTCTGACCACACCTTCGGCTGTGCCGCTTCCATGCAGCCCTTAGAAACACTCCAGCCTCCCCCTGAAGTGTGGAGGTGGCTTAAATGTTTAGGAACAGGAATCTGGGCCCTTGTCCACCACCCTGGCCTGGGGTCCCTGTGCTGGAGATGTGGAGCTTTCTGAATTAGAGAAAGCTTCATTCTTCGGAAAGGCCTTTTAAATAGCAACTTAACCCAAAGGGAAAAGAAAATGAAGCTGCGATACTTTTAGTTCAGTCAGAAAAATGGTTCTGACTGCACATTTGCTGCGGAGCCTTTCAGGGTAAAGAAAAAATATCAACCTGCATTAGGCCCAAAGAGGTGATACGGTCCTTGGAGAAAAATGTGCTCTGAGGATGGGAAACATCCATTACTGATTTATCTGCCAGCCAGCCGCAGCTCCCGGAGCACTGGGGCTTCGGACGAGTCCCCTGCCGAGGATCCTGTGTGCACTGTCAGCTCTGCTGTGGATGGAGGGGACAGCTTCGTGGTCACACTGCGCCATCCTCTGACTGCAGGTGTTGCCTCTTCTTGCAAACTCGGCCACCTCCCTTGGGAAATGCACTGTCTCTCCCATCAGCTTGGGGGATCTCAGAAGGCTGGGACAGGAGGCCTTGAGACAGGCAGATAGTAGAGTCCAGGAGCCATGTCTCCTAAGCCTTTGGCCTTTTCCAATAACTATTCTCCTGCCACACAGTTAGAACCCGGCAAAGTCGTAAAGCACATGCCAGCTGGGACATGGCATCTCAGCCCCTATCTTGGCCTGAGAGTTAAGAGGACCGAGGACTTTTGGGGACCATGAAGGGAACTTGTGCTGTGCACAGGCCAGGGTTCCCATCAGGGAGGAGGCAGGTGCAGCCGGGTCTATCAGCCCGGCCTGCTTCTTGGGCTGGGAAGCTTGGGTGAAAGAAGGTCCCGACAGGTACTCTGCAAACTGTAAAGCTCCGTGCCCGTGTTAGCTGTGGGAAGAGCAGGAGGATGGGAGGAATAGCAGAGAGTAGGGGAGAGGGTGTGGGCATAGCAGGAGAGGCAGAGGTGACCACTAGCAGAGACTGGAGGAGAAGACCTTTGTGGTTGAGCCCCTAGGGTCACAGCCTGATGGGTGGCACATGAACCCAAGCCTGTGGCAGCTACTGTAAGATGGTGAGAGATTTCCAGGGAGGTCAGTCCCTGGCACATCGTGGGCATGAAATAGAATACTATTGTAGGAATTACAAACTGAAAATAACCAAGAAAGATGAAATGGCCAACTGGCGGCCAAGGAATTTAAACAATCCCCATTGCTGAATCTTCTGTCTTCCCTGAAACCCCTGTGAATTCTGAATCTCGGTTTGAGAAGCAGATGGTCTCGAGCTGGATGTCTTGTACTTGGTTACTGCAGCAAAATGTGGTCAAGAGGGTCATGTGTGTCTCCTTATCTGAGCCTGTCCTCAACTCAGAGCATCACGAAAAGGTAGAGCTGGGAGGGACCAAAGAATCACCCCATCCAGCCCATTCTTACAGGTGGGGAGACTGAGGACCAGAGAAGCCTTGGTACCACCGTCCGAGAGACCATGTCATAATTTGCTCCATTGACAAACAGGATGATGGAGGTGAAGCACCCAGGAGGGCGCTGGATGGCAGCAGCTCTGAAGCCACCACGGTTCAGCCTCCCCCACGCTGGGTGTCACGATGTGCCTTTTCTGAGGTGCCTGAGACTTCCATTCATCCAACAGACATTCACAAAGTCACTTCTCTGTGTCAAGCACTTGGGGGCCAGGGCACCACAGGTCGAGACTCAGCCTGGGGCTGCAGGAGAAACTCTCATGAATCCAGGGGCGTCCAACCTGCAGCCCGTGGGCTGCATGCTGATACAGTGTGGTGGACTTTTTTGCTTATCTGTGGTGTCAGATAGCATGAAAAGTATGCATGGAATTTTTTTTTTTTAGGCGAATCAGCTTTCCTTAGTGTTTGTGTATTTAATATGAAGACCAACATAACTCTTCTTTTTCCAATGTGCAGCAGAGAAAAACAAGGTTGGACATCCCTGAATTCAGCTTTGGAAGCAAACTACAGGGCTTGGACTCCCAGCTCTCCTAGCCGTGCACCCTGCACGCGGCAGCTTCCCTATGCCTCAGTCTCTGCATCCTTGAGATGGGGGTAATACAAGAACTCACGTCAGAGGATTATGGTCAGGAATAAATGATAGGGTACGTGCCAAGTGCTAACTAACCCAGGGCTGAGCCTTGATGTGGCCGGCTGGCAGTGTTATTCCTCAGGGAGCCTCCAGGGGGCAGGGCAGAGCACACTCATGCCCATTCAAGGTAGGACACGCTTCACTGCCTGAGGCTTTCTTCTGCATCCATTTGAGGGGGCCCTGTGGGTGGCTTCAGTGTCATCCTTCTATCCCAAGAATGACAAAACCAGTCCCTATCCACCCCTCTCTCTTCCTCCAGGGAAGAGCACAGAGGAGGCAAGATGCCTCAGCTGGGATCAGAGGCTGTTCCTACGTACAGCCTCCTCCTTAGAGACCTTCATTACCGTCACGAGTAGCCCAAGAGAGGACAGAAATGGCCCAGGTGAGGGCAAAAATCACGCATTAGTGGAGCAGGTGTCTGCTGTCACCAAAAAATTCCCAACCCCTGGTCTTGAATGACCACACGCTCTCATTACACTGCGCACGCACACACAAATGGAAGTTCTGGGGTGGCCCCGCAGGCCATAGCCCATAGGGGCCACTCAGGAATTGTTTCTCTGCTGTGAATTCCTTTAGCAATGCTCCTCCAACACAGCCAGCGAGAAATTCCGCCCAGAGCCGATTACTCAGCTAATTGGGAACAAGGCTACTTCAACACTCTTCACCTGCTCTGAAGGAGGTACCACCAGATGCCTCTTGAGAAGGGACTTGACCATCAAGGATCCAAGCAGAGGGCAGCGTCAACATGGACTTGGGAGCTGGAGTGAGCGCTAAGAACAAAATGGAGCTGGTGTGAGAAGGTAGCGGGCTGCACAGACTTGGACGCAAACCACGGGCAGCTCCATCAGTCAAGCCCAGAGGGTGAGACTAGGTGACATGAACAAGAGAAAAAAAATTACTAAAAATGGATCTAATGAGACTTACTTCATAGGGCGAGGGTCATCAACACAGAGCTCTCGACCTGGGCAATACTGACATTTAGGACCAGAGAAGTCTTCGCCGTAGGGGCCTGTCTGTGTACTGTAATAGTGTCCCTGGTCCCTACCCACCAGATGCTTATAGCACCCTCCCCCCCTTGGTTGGGACAACCAAAGATGACTCCAGACATTGCTGGATGTCCCCTGGGAGACAAAAATAACCCCCAGTTGAGAGCCACTGAGTTAAATAACCAGACACAGTGCCAGATCTGTATTATTTATTTATGTATTTACTTATTTATTTATTTTTGAGGCAGGGTCTCATTCCATCACCTGGGCTAGAGTGCCATGGTGTCATCAGAGTTCACGGCAACTGCAAACTCCTGACCGTAAGGGATCCTTCTGCCTCAGTCTCCCTGGGAGCTGGGACTAAAGGAAGGTATGTGCTGCTGTGCCCAACAGGGCCAGCTCTATAGATAAGCACGGCCAACACTAAAATGACAGAGCCGTTGAAGACCTGAGATGCAGGTGCATGTGTTATCCGGAAGGATTGCAGAACGACCTGGGTCTTCTCCCCTGGGCTTGGCCATGTGACTTGCCTTGGCCTATGGGATGCTAACAAACAGAACGGGTGGAGGTGTGAAGGGCACTTGGGCAATGGAGCTTGTCTTCTCTAGTATCTCAGCTTTTGCCATGAGAACAAGTCCAAGGTTGATGTACACAGGGAACAAACACAGCCTAGTGGTCCTAGCCACCCTGACAGACAGTCAGATGACCCACAGATGTTGAGCATACCCAGTCAAGATCAGAGGGCCCCCACTGGCCACCCCAGACATGTGAGTAATAATGTATTTTCCTGTACCAGTGAGGGCATGTGAGTGTTTGTTACACAGCACCATGGCATCAAAACCAACTGATACACAAGCATCTACGGGAAAATTTGTCTTCCTGCAGCATACTCAGCATCAAGGCTGGAAATGCCTGGCTGGTCTTGACTGCAGTGTGTGAGACAGCATGGGAACAGGGTGGCAGCTAGGAAGGAAGAATGTAATATTAATCGTGCCGTGGCTGCAGGTTGATTTTTAGCTGTGGATTGCACCACGGGAATGTTCCAGCCTGCCCACGTCTGAGCAGTTCCTGCCCTCAACTTCTGACTCTGTTTCTTGCCTCGTGGAGGCTCAGCTTTGGGTCTCTGGATAATAACAGATGATTTAGCAACTGTCAGGTCCTGGGGCCAGGGAGAGCCGGGAGTGACCTTTCATGAAATGAGGTGTGCAGCCTCCAGTGCACGGTTTTCTGGCAGGTCTGAGGGGTCCCAAATGATTGCAAGATGCTCCATTTCCAGGGCCTGGTTTTCCCTCTGGTCAGGCAGGCTCAGAGCTCCTGCTTTTCAGAAATCAGCAGAAACTTCTCTGATGAGAATGATGGAGTCTCAGCATTGCCGGCATCCCTTTGAACCCACAAAGCGTCTCCCTGGCCCGGAGTTGATGCCAAAACAGCGATAAAGATGGTTGAACTGGCAGATCAGCTTCCTGGTATCTCCCTTTCCCTGGACACCACTGCCAGCAGCCTGGGCCAAGCCACCAACATCTCAGGCACTGATGAGTCTCACAGCCTCCTACCTGCTCTGCCCACACCTCCTCCTGCTCTTTTAATCTCTTCTCTGTATGCGTCCTAGGTGATCTTTTAAATGCACATTACATAACGTAGAGAATGTTTTCACACCCCCACACCAGCTTCAACCCTTCAGTGGCTCCTGTGAGCTTTTAGGTTAAGGCCAAGCCCAGTGCATGACCCCTGCACCCTGGCCCATCTCATTCTGTCCTCATCTTCCCCTTGCTCATGGACCCCCAGGTTTCTGGCTTTTTTGCCTCTTGATTTCCCTGCACCAAGCTCCGGCTAGGCTCAGAAGGTGGCTCCCCCTCTAGGCCTCTCCCGTGTTAGCTACCGGCTGCTGTGTAATGAGTCACTCCAGGCTCAGTGGCTTAAAGCAGTGGTGAGTATCTCAGGGTTCCTGTGTACCACGAGTCTGGCTGCAGACTTGTGGGTCCTCTGAGACCCCTGGCTCAGGGTCTGACCAGGCTGCAAGGTGCCTACTGTGGCTACTGGCATTTCAAGGCTGCCCAGGTGCTGAACCTACTTCCCAGCTCACTCTCTTTTTTGTTGGCGGAATTCAGAGCCTTGGGGACTGTGGGCCGCCCCTTGTCCCCTGCCCTGTGGGCCTCTCCATGGCTCATGGCTTGAGAGGCTGCTGCATCAGCGTGAGTGAGGGAGAGAGAGGAAGAGGACGCACCACAAAGAAGGCAGTCACAGTCCTGCGTGGCCTCGTCTCAGCAGTAACATCTCACCCCATTGCTGTGTTCTATTAGAGCAAGTCACAGATGCCATCTCACTCGAGGGGAGGGGATTACACAGGGTGTGGACCATGTAGGGGGATGGGGAACCATTGTAGAAGCCGTCTCCCACATCTCCCTTCCCCCAAATAAATCAACTCTCATCCTCAAACCAAAACACGGCCCTTACTTGTATCTTTATTCCTTCCGTAATTATTTATGAAGGATCTTTCAGGTGCCAGGCACTGTTCCACCCCCCCGGCAAAGAGCAGGACACACAACAGACCAAGAATTTGCCCTTGTGGGGCTTTCATTCCACTGGGGACGACGGACGACAGACAAATGAGCATAGAGGGCCTCGTGGTGATCACTGCCCTGAGACAGATGAGGCAAAGAAAAGGAGATGGGGAGGGCGGCCACTACCAGGAAGGCCTCTCTGCTTCAGAGCCCTGCGGACAGTGAGGATGGATCTAGGCTGCGGTTCCCAGGGCGAGAGTGCCCCTGGCAGCTGGAACAGTCAGTGCAAAGGCCCTGAGTGGGGAGGCGGGTCGGGGTAGGCAGAAATAGTAAACAGGAGGTAGGTGGCTAAGCTCTAACACAGAGGTTACAGGGAGGGAGGAGAGGGAGGAGGTGAGGTTGGAGAGAAGCCTGAGTGCCCTGGGGACCTCAGGGCCCTGGTAGGACTTCGGCCTCTTCTCTGAATGTCAGGAAGCTTCTGGGAGGCCTTGAGCAGAGCACTGACCTGGTCTGAATCAGTTTAAAGAATCCCTTTGGCTGGCCAGAGCAGAAATGGGGAGACTAGTTCAGAGGCAGCTTTGTGAACCCAGGGGAGGGATGCAGGTGGCTGGGACCAGGGAGGTAGCGACAGGTGAATTCTGAGTATTTCCCAAAGACCAGTGCTTCTGTTTGGTGGTGCTTACAGCAGGTGTCAATAAGTAGTTCACTGTGCAATGTGTCATTGTTCCCTGTCTGTTTCTCCCCTGGAATATTAATTTCACCAGGGTGGAGGCTGTGTCTGGCATTCTGTCTTTGAAGCCTGGGGCATGGTATAAATTAATGGAGGGGTATTATGTTGCAGCGTACAAGGCGTGATCTCTGACATGGTAGGGATAATTTAAGGTCTAGAAACTTCTCTAGGATGAATTTCTTTTTTTCTTTTTGGCTGGGGCTGGGTTTGAACCCGCAACCTCTGGTATACAGAGCCAGCGCCTTACTCCTTTGAGCCCCAGGCGCCGCCCTAGTTCTTTTTTTTTTAATTTTTATTTTTTTTATGAACTCATAACTGTGTACATTAATGCAATTATGGGGTACAATGTGCTGGTTTTATATACAGTTTGAAATATTTTCATCAAACTGGTTAACATAGCTAGAATGAAATTCTTATCCCCACCTCTTACTGTTCGTCCTGGGGCAAGTATCTTGGCTTCTCTGGGCCTTGCTATCCTCGTCTGTCAATTGCAGAGCAGAAAACCTCATCTCAGTGAGCAAGCAATGCCAGTAACACTCACCCACAGGAGCTCATTTTCCTCTGCCCTTAGGAGTGATTTGCTCGTCTAGGGTGGGAAGGACCATCCTGCAACCCTGCCCACTCTTCATATGGTGTCCTGGAAGCCAGAGCCTCCCACATGCCGGCTGGTGTGAAGATGACCGACTTCCAGAAGGAAAGACCAGCCCCCAGTCCTCTCTGCTGAGCCAACTGAACGTCTTTTGTTTTTCTGGCTTGGTGCAGATTTTGCTTCCCTAAGGAGTACTTGGTCCTTCTCAGAGGTTCTTCTGTGCCTCTGCAGGCTGAGAGCCATCTCATCAGAGCTGTCCCAATGGAGTTTTTAGTCTTAAGCTTTTCCTGACCCTGACTCAGCGGTTCAACGCCTATGGTGACGTCGTTAACTCACCAAAGCTGGTTCTCATATGCCTTTGGATAGGGAAGAAGCAGAACTGGACAGACAAATATTTTGCACTTTATTAATTTCATTCCCAGGCCAAGAATTTGGGCTCTAGAGTGAGACCTGTGTGTGTCTGAACATCAGCCCTCAGTTCCCGGGCGTGGGCCCCTGGGAAAATCACACAGGCTCCGCACCTCTGATCTCTCATCTAGACCGACAGGATGATGACGGAACCTCCCCTTGTGCCGTGGTGGCCAAGACCAGTGAGCAGAGGCAGGTATGTCACTGATCACAGCACCTGGCATGTGCCAAACATACAGAAGGCAGTACGTGACCTTGTCATCATTAGTGTTACCATCGTCACCCAGGTGCCTACCAGAAGCCAAGCCAAGGACTTCAGAGACAAAGGGAAACAGAACTCGGTCCTGACCACTGAGATACTTGCTCATTTGAAAGCTCAAAAAACTACCTGTGAAATCAAGGACCTGGTGAGGGTGTACAAATTGATAAGAAAAACCAAACAAACAAAAAAGGAAGTGACAATCTGCAGACAACTCCACATCGCAGGACTAAAAAAATCTCCTTTGAACGATCATCAGTGGGCTGCCACCGGTTGAATACGCAGAGAAAAGGAGAAGCCAAGGGGTGAGAATTAGTTGCCATTAATTGGATCCAGTCACCCATGATTTTAGTGTAAACAAGTTGGAAACATACGGTCTCGGTTTCCTGATCATTGACACGACAAACCAACAGAGGCCAGCAGGCAGGCCTGGGACGTTTTTAGAGGCTGCCAGACATTCACAGTGGCGGCCGATGACCCCAGAATTCTACAGAGGGTGAGATGGAGAATAGGCTTTGGCCCTTGATGGAAATAAAGATTTCAAAAGAGAAGTCACACCACCATCAAATGACCTTGGAGAATTCTGGAGACCTCGTCAGACAAGGAAGGCAATGGCCTGGGAGAGGAAGTCTCAGCCTGGTGCAGGGCTTGGGAGGGGGCAGGGGTCCTCCCCATCGGAGAGGGGGTTAAATGGCATCCGTGCTTATTGTCCCACTCACTTTCCGCCCATGACGTCACAGTGGTGTGCAGCTGTTACTACCTTTATTGTCTTCTATACTTACTGTCTCCAAATGCGACATCCTCACGTAGCTCAATGAAATCCTAATGTCCCCTCCCACCCTCCATTGCCCTAGGTGCACGATTCAGCCCAACACACCTTCCACCACAGCCTGCACCCTCAGTGATTTCAAAACTCTGTTTTACACACTGATTGTGACCTGTGACACCCGTGCAAAGGCCCTCACGTGCCCATGCACACAGGCTAAAAGCCATTGGGTAGGGGAGCTTGACTTCAGAACATGTTACGTCATCTGTGCCCTCTGAATTGCTGGGGGGACAGGAGCATGGTACCCAAGAGAGGCAGGGAGCAAGGGTTGTATCTGAACAGGGATTTGGTGGCTCTACCCAGACTGCTATATACCAGCTTCCGATTCCTGGGGGGTGGGTATCAATCTCTACAAGAGAAATGGCCCAGAGGCTTTCTGTATCAATCAGGCAACAGGAAACAGGTGGCACCTTCAAATTAGGAGGAAGTGCTTACTAAAAGGTATTGGAGGGGGTTGTTAAAGGCGGATGGTGTCTCCCGCTCCTCCCCAAATTCCCACATCAAATCCCGACCCTCGGGACTTAGAATGTAACCACGTTTGAAGTTAAGGTCTTTAAGAGGTGATGGAATCAGAATGAGACCCCTGGGGTGCGTTCCTAACCCAATCTGACTGGTGTCCTCCTAAGAAGGGGAAGAGACACCAGGGACAAGTGTGCAGGTTTGAATACCACGTGAAGAGGCAGCAAAGGGTCTTCTACTTACTCCTGCAAAGGTGACCATCTGCAAGGCAAGGAGAGGTCTCGGGAGAAACCAGCCCTGCTGGGACCTTGATCTTGGACTTTTCACTCCCAGGACTATGAGAAAATGAGCTTCTGTGGTTTAGCACCTGGTCTGGGGTTCTGTATTATGGCAGCTAACAGAGGAACCGTGTGGGATAGTATAGTTGCCAGGAGCTATAAATGGCAGCACTGTCTCCCTGTGAGCCTAGGAGGGTAACCAAAGAAAGAGCCACCAAGAGAAGGCTGCCCCTGCAGTGACCCTTGGTGGACAGAGCCAGGGCGATGAATACCTTGACCTCACCTCCTCCTTCTGAGCTCCTGCCCTGAGTCCACACTGGCTGAGCCCATAGCTTCCATTTAAACACATCCCCTCTTGAGGCAGAGACCCAGGGACAAGGACAGAGAGCAGATCTGGAGGAGTAAGTGGAAAATCCCTCCAGACACAGGATTGTCCCATGACACAGTGACCACGTGGCCTGCCCTAGAGAGTCTGGAGCTATCGATCTCTCACCGACAGGGGCCTGACAGCTCACTCCCCAAAGCCAAGGTCCCCACAGCTTCCCACATGGCCTGTGTCACATCACTGTGTTGTGCTCCATGGACATACCTTTTGGTTTTGCAAAGGAATTAGAATTTTCAGATGCGCTCAAGTGGATCTCGAAATATTGCGAGGTTTTTGTGACATCGGTGGCATTGAGATTTGACCCGGTTCAATTTGCCCCTTCCGGAGACACTCTGTTTGACTTCGTGGTAGGATGGAAGGTCTGGCACGTTGGCTGCTGGGACCCGGTGCTGCAGAACCACTGTCCAGCAGGCTCCTTGTGGTGCCTGGGCAACAATCCCCTCGGATGGGGGGACACACCTCCCCTGCCCTTGCTATTTCCTTCCGAGGGAGGGTCATCTGTGGAAACAATCCACTAGCTTCCTCACCTCACTTTTCCCACTATACCCCAGGGGAGGGAGAAGGATGTATTTGATAGGTCAGTTTGGAAGGAGAAATGGGAAGGTGAGCCCACACTCCCTTCTCTCTGTTCTCCTTTGAGGGTGGGCTGCCTTTTTGCTCTTCCAAAATCTGACGGTGGGAGATAAGCCTGTCTAACCCTGGGACCCTGGATGAGGAAGCCCAGCTGGCTCTCACATGCAGCCACAGTCCCCTAATCCTTCCTTATCCTGTTCTCTGGAGAACTGGTCAACCTGCTCTAGACCAATCTCCAAGACATGTGCTTATACGGAGCCCACAGTTTTCAGGGTGTAGCCTCAAGGACCCTAGCATATTCCTGAGTTCAAGTCCTTGCCCTACTATTTACATGTCATATGACCTTAGGAAAATGTCTTACCCTCACAAAGCCTCAGTTTCCTTATCTGTAAAATGGGAATAACCCATAGTCTTATCTAATGGGATCATTATTAATCTCATATGCTCAGTACAGTCAGTGTCTGGAACATAGTAAGCAAATAATTCCTCCCCCCCAAACTAAAACTAAGATGGAGAGAGGAGGATAAGCAGGTGAAGGACAGATGTTAGGTATAAATTCATGTTTTTCTAATTCTCAGGGAAGAAAGAAAGAAAAAAACAAAACAAAACAGTAAGACATGAAAAAAATGAGGGTGACGCCGGAAGGCGGTCATAGACCAAAGAGGCGCGTTAAAGACTTTAACACAGCACATCAAAAAGCCCGTTTTACATTTTAATTAAAATGATCTGTTGCCAGGCTCTGAAAAAGCAGAGACCAGACAGAAAGCAAAGATTGGGGGTTCAGAGTTGGGCCCCCACCCACCACCCCTAACTCCCCTCACCCATGATGGACACTGCTCTCCCACCTCCGGCTCTGAGGTACACAGGGATTGTAAAGGGGTTTCAGGGAGGGTCTGTGAAGCGCTGAGGTTGTGGGCAAACTGTTGTGAGTTTTCATCTTGTTTGAGGGTGAAGGGGGACCATGTGTATACATCTTGGCCATCTGATCTTAACCTTTTGGGGGGTCATTAAACTCATCAAACCCTCTGAGGATGCGATGAAAGCTGCAAACCCTCTTCACAGAGAAATCAACACGCACACAGCATTTTGCAAACAATCGCACTGAGTTCCAGAAACCCTTGAGCCTAGCCGAGTTCTCCAAGGTAAGAACTGCACGGAGTTATCCTTCCCCAACCTCCTGAGCTGCCCAGGCCTCAGGGTCTTTGAGGAATGTAGGACCCGAAGAGAAATGAGAAGCAAACACAGACTGCAGCTCCCCACCCCCCAGTCTCGTCCTCTGGGTAGACCCATCTGTTCATACAGGACAATGGACCAGAGGCAGCGACATGCCCACAGCGTGTCCAAAAGCAGGGAAGGGGACAATCTGGAGGCAGAGATGCTGAGACAGCAGGGGAGGTACAAGGGGCATGACACATGCGAGTGGGGCGAAGATAAAGAGTGCAGGGAGGCAGAGCCGCTGTGACATGGACGAGGGGACAAGGGCCCTCCTGTCTGTTTGAGCGGGGACTCCTGATGGAGCATGTCTACAGGGCACCGCTCTTTTAAAGCTTATACCAAGGGTACATGTTTTAAGTCATATGGTCACGTCCAAGGGCATGGAGGGGCACATCACTGGAAACGGCTAATAAATAAACAGCAGGTGTAATTGAGACCTCCTCATTAGAACGAGACCCCCTCTGATGTCCACTCACGTTGGCTCGGCCCCTCTGACCATCTCACGCTTTCCCATGGAGAACAGGGATGAGAGACAAGAATTGTCCCAGAACTGACCTGGAACCACTTAGCCCAGTTCTTAGAGGGGCTAATTCCACATGAAGATGAACCTGTTGCTCGAGTTCCCTCCTCACTGGCCCCCTCCTGGCTGCGTGAACAGGATTAAAACGGGGGGGGGGGGGTGAGCAGGTGCCAGAAAGCCCCCCTGCTCTGGAGCCTTCTCTGTATCCTTACTCTCTCTGGCTTGCCACAGTGTCACTTCCTCAAATGCAAGCTAGGCACACACACGTTCAACTTTGTCCCAGTGACATTTTCAAGCAGAGGGTGGGTGTGTGGACACATTTGTCACCACAATATTTTTTTCCTAGTTGAAACATTTGATTCTCTTGAGTAGTAAACAAATGCCTCTATCAGATACCCGGGAACAGTAAACAAACTGGGGCAGCCAGCACGGTCTCTATTTTAGCCATCGGGTTAGAGCAAATTTTCAAGAATGCCTTGGGCAAGTCATCCTCCTTCCCATGACGTTGCCAACAGTGTCACCCTAGTACCCTGGCATTGCTGTTTACTGTTTTCAGCGACATTCGACATTCGTGACCCTGACTCCTTCCTACAGACCATAGGCCCTATGTGATCTGGTCTCCTCCTGCCATAACCCTCTCTACCCCCTGTTTGTTAAGACCACCATACCAGTTCCTGCCTCAGGGCCTTAGCACTTACTATTTCATTTATCAGATGGCTCATTCTCTGTCAGGGGTGTCCAACTTATAGCCTGCAGGCCACATGCAAATTATTTCAAATGCCTACTTTGCTTATCAGTGGTGTCGGATATTACAAAAACTATGCACAAATGTTATTTTGCTCATCAGCTTTTGTAAGTGTCTGTGCCTTTAATGTGTGGCCCAAGGCTAGTCTTCTTCTTTCAATGTGCATCACAAAATCAAAGTGGTTGGACACCCCTGCATCTTAGCTCTTTATGTAGTTCACTCTAATAAGTGCAGGGCTGACTGGCCTCTTATGAGCTGATGGTGTCATCTCTTCCTATGACATCAGGTGAATAACCTGAAATCAGCAATTGGAAGATGCTTTAAATTACTGTTTGTTAGTTTGAAGAGGTGGTTGTTAAACATTGGTTATCACACCACTGACATTCCTGCTTACCATTCAGGGTTCAGGTCAAATGGCACTTCTTCCAAGAAGCCTTTGCTATCATCCAATGTAAACAAGCCCGCCATCACTCTCTCTCTCAGTGCCTGTTTTTATGTTAAAGAGCAGCATTTACAGCTCTGCTCTTTCTTTGTTGCTAATCAGACGTCCTCAAACCATGGCCTGCGGGCCACATGCAGCCAGCCCTCCTAGGACATTTATCCGGCCAGCTGGGTGTTTTTGCTGCCACTGCCTGTCCTGCTTAGCAGTCAACTCGTCCCGGGGCCTGCAGTCCAGCCCTCCAACTGTCTGAGAGACAGTGAACTGGCCCATGTTTAAAAAGTTTGAGGACCCCTGATTTAGATGGTATGTCTGCTCCCCATGGTAGCCTCTGGGAGAGAGCAGCTTCCAGTCAGCTCTTAGTACTGCACTCCCAGCACCCAGCATAGGGCCAGGTGTAATCCTCAATGCCTGCATGTGGAAATGAACAAGACTGCCAGTCATCTCTTTCTTTTGAACCTCTGATTCCATGTTTTTCAACCTTTTTTTAATCTCATGGCACACTGGAACCTACAGTTAAACTTCCACGGCACACTTAAATTATGCTGATTAAAAACAAGAGTACAAAGACGAATATACATACTGTGTTTTGAACTTCTTTTGAAAATAATTTAAGTAATGATCTTTAAAAATTTTTGTGGCACACCTAAGATCCTCTCATGGCATCAGCTGAAAATCTCTGCTCTAGTTCATCAGGAAGAGGCTGGAAGGAGCAGACATGGGAAAACCAAGGCATCCGGGGTCCAGGAGCATTCCTCGTCCTCCTTGGGTCCCACCTGAGATCCAGGCGATGATCCTGGCTTTTCAGCTCACCAACAAGGACGGCCCTCCAAGGAGCCAGCTATACTGTCATCTCCTGTTTGTCCACTGAGGATGTCATGATCCCAGAGCGTCAGTCAGGGACTTTTCTGGGGGTTTGGGTTTCATTTCTGTTCTTAGTGAAGGGCACCCCAGGGGTTATTTTCTGGGGCTCTCTTTCCAGGTATGTGCTACCACCAGATGACGGGAAGGCAGAGATATAAATGGGGCTTGTCTTTTGCAACTTGCCATTTCACCTGTGAAGCCCTTGTGTCCTGGTCCCTCATCAATCCAAATATCTAAATGTTTTGTGCATTTCCCGCCCCCTTCCCCCCCGAGAAACAACGAGAAGACAAATTGTGCTCATTTGCTATTTTGCGCCAGGAATGGAGGTGGCCAACTCCAGGTGTGTGAACATTCTTTGCATATTAATTCAGCAAACTTTGTCCGCCCATTCTTTTGGCCCAGGCCAAGTTCTAGGATGGGGGATATAAAACAGGCTGCCGCTGGCCCCTGAGGAGGTGACATTTTAGTGGCAGAGGTAGTTGGCAATGAAGGATTCTACCACCATGACAGAGCTCATTCCAAGTGCTATCAGTCATAAGGGTCTCCCAGGTACTAAAGAGTAATTCCAAGAGGGACCCACTGGACGACTTGGGGCAGAAGACAACGTCTGGGCTGAGTGCTGACAGATGAGCTCCCTAAGACCCCAGAACCATTTCCATATGCCACAGGAGGGCCTTGATACGGTGAGACGGCTGATCCGAAGGGCAGCTCAGTGGCAGCCATCCAGATGGGACGGCGGAGGCCTCAGCAGATGTCTGGGTGCACGGATGAGATCAAGGAGCATATGGCCCCGCCCCACCTTAAGCACCTCCCCACCCCCACCCAAATGGGCTACAGGGGGTGCATTTCCACCCCTCTGGCTAAACATGAGGCTTGAAGCTAGAATCAAAGCTGAATGTGCTTTACAGGAAAATCTGTAAAATGTGGATAAGAAATGCCACTTGTGTGGCAGATGGACAGTCCTACTTATTCCACAGGTGTCAGGGGACGCTGAACAGTCTTTGGGAAGACGGACTGGAGAAGCAAAGACATAGACAAACCTCAAGGTCTTGGCCAAGACTTGGCTGATCTTGCCCCCTACTCCAGAGAAGCGGGACTAGGACTTTGCCATAACTCTCCCTAAATGACTCCCATCTCTGCTCTTCCAAAACCTCTGTGCTCTGGGAAGCAGCATCTCCGCTGGCTTCTCTCGCAAGAACCATATTGGAAGGAGATGAGGGCGGAAGGAAAGGCAGGTGGCAGCCAGGGGACCAGGCCAGAGGCCGCGGTCACAGAGCAGTGAGGCCGAGCCTCGGAGACCATCTCAATGCAGGAAATCTCAAAACTCCAAGAGCAGAGCTTCCTTTTACCAACAAAGAGCTTTGTCTCTGGGCCCCTTTAAACCAACACTCTTTCAATGGACTGAAGTGTTTTATGGATCATTAAATTACGGGGTGGGAGGAAGGAGCAGGGAGGGGGAGGGGGACTCAGGGAGCCGCTGCCCACTAGGAACGCATCCTAAGTGACCATAAAGGCCCGAGAGAGGACGACGTAAATCAGCGAGAAAATGGGATTCCAAAATAAAGCCTTCAACCTGCAGTATTCACCCTCCAGGAGAACGGAGAGGATTAAAAATAAAAAGGAAAATGGGTTATGTTTCCAGATGCAGCCAAGTTGTGTATGGTTATAAAAAAGGAGGTGATGATGTCCTTAAGATCCCTGAAGCCCTTCCTTGCTAATTTAACCCTTCCTTTTCATCTTCCTCTGGGAAGGTTTGCTGACTTCCAATATCATCTGGGACCAAGAGCATGAACGCCAGCCTCCCTGCCCATTGCTGGCTGCGTTTACTTGCTCATGTTCACTATTTCTCAGCCTTTCCCTTTCTCTCCGGCAGGTTTTCGGGACACTACTCCTCTTGGCTGACCTCACGGGTGCCTGTGGTTCTCAAAGTGTGGTCCTCGGACCAGCAGGATTGGTTCCACCTGGGAGCCTGTTAGAGCCGCAAATTCTCAGTCCCATCCTAGACTTGCTGAATTGGGAACTCGAGAGGGGAGACTCCGCCGACTGGGTCTTATCAAACCCTCCGGATGATTCTGAAGCATGCTTGAGTTGGAGAGCCACTGAGTTACGCTGCCGACGCCCCTGCTATCAGTGGTAAAACCATCCCCAAGAGGTTCAGTGGGAAAGCACCTGCATTGCCTCCGCTCCTCACCTGCCCAGCTACTCAGTGTCCTGTACTGGCTCCACTGGCCCACTCCTTGTTTAACCTTTACAGTAAGCACTTAAAACAGACAGTTCCTCATCACCTCGCCGGGATCAGACTGTCTCCTTTGCCTAGAATGCCTGTGCCCTGTCCCCACTGCCCCAGGCTGGTAGTCCCACTAACTGCCTATACCAGTCTGTTAGTGCACGGAGTAATAATTCCCTGTCTGGGCCTATGAGCTCCCTGGAGTTAAATGCCGCTTTGTTCACAAGGTCCCTGTTTCCACCTGCATAGGGCTGGGCACACAGGGGCTCTCATCAGTACGTTTAGAATGAGAAAAGGGTTTGGACTCTGACACTAAAGGAAAGGAGATGCATGAATGGTCCTCCAGGGTCTCAGATTCACACGCAAGAATTAGCTCCGCATGGGTGGCAAGTTAAAAACACCGTGCATGCAATGTTAATTTGGTAGCTTCGTACACTGAATTATGTACAGCATGTTGTGTATTAACACGGCTCTTGGAAAGTTTTTGATGGTGTTCACCAAAGCAAGCAAGATTGATAAACAGATTTTTCAGGATTGCACCTTTTGGGTAAATTAAGGAACACGTATCCTGGCTGTAGTGGGAGCTAGTGTAACCCGAAAGCTATGGCTGGGGAGGGGCAGTGTGTAGAAGATGGGGTGGGGGCTGGGGAGGGTTTCTCGCTTCCTGGATTCCTTTCCCACCACTCCTTTAAGTCCTGGGCAGGGGTGGCTCATAGGGGTGGGTCCTTCTTGCTGATGGTGCTGGGCTCAGCCAACTGCTCACTCACTGGACAGACTGATAAGGAGAATTTGTAGATCTGAATGGCCAGCTGGAAACATCCCCAGGGCCATGTTCTAGCACAGTGATTCTCAACCTTCCTAACGCCACGGCCCTTTAATATCGTTCCTGTGGGTTGCGACCCACAGGTTGAGAACCACTGCTCTAGCAGACTCAAATCTTCAAATCTCTTCCAATGTCTGTGTCGGGAGTAAGAATTGGTCATTCACTTATTTGGTTGTTCAATGAAGGACAAAGCAATGGGATATGATCATTGCAGCGGAAAGTTCTAGAAAGATGCTCAAAGTACACTTCTTGCTCCAAAGGCTCCCCATCTAAGCCAAGAGAAGGCAAAGGGAAGACTATGAATACTCATGGGAGGGGTCGACCCTCAGGGATAAGAGAGCAGGGGTTCACCTCCCGCTCTCAGCTTACGTACATGAGCCATCTTGGGAACGCATTCCATGACCTCTGTATAAGGCAAATTTCCCCTGTAATCTGTTTCCCTAGCATCCTGTGCTTGCCCTTTTATAATACAGATTACAATAGAAATGATTTAATAGCAAACCCAACAATTACTGAAAGCTTAGATGTGTTACTTGCAATGATTAAGTCCTTTGACAACACTCTAAGAATGGTATCATGATTAGTCCCATTTTACAGATGAGAAAACTGAGGTACATAGAGGTAAAGTGACTTTCCTTCGAGCCTATAGGTGGCAGAGTGAGGCTTCAAAGTACAGATGATCTATTTCCTGATCCTGCCCTCTGCCACTTAACCTACTTTCCTCTGGGCAATGTCCACTCCATTCCTAGATGGTCAATTGAGAGAGTGCTGAGTTCATCCCCATGTCTGTGGTGCCTCGTATAGCACCTTTGGGAGGTGCTCCATAAATGTTTGATGAATGAATAAATGAATGAATGGATGTTTCCGCTGGGGAGATGAGAATAGGGAGGCTGGAGGCATAGCAACAGTCACCTTCGGAATTCTGGATTTTTTAGCATACCTGACACACCGCCCCCCCACACCACCTTTCTTTCTAATTTTCCAGATGTATTTTTTTTCCTTATTCTTTTTCTCAACATTCCAACTGAAGGGCACCAGTCTCACTCACCCCTTGCTAGGTCAGTGACAGATGGGGCAAGCTGAGGCAGCTGGGAGCTGCCTGAGTTTATCTCCAAGCTAGTGGGGCGGCAGGGTCAGCTGAGCAGGCTGGAGCCAACTGTCACCCTAAAAGCACAGAGCCAGGCTGTTGTGCAGTTTCAGCATGGCCAAGGCACGGCTTTTGGAGGGAGACCGATAAACAGTGGCCCCCACGGCTTAACAGGATTGAAATATGATGCTATTCAAAGTGAATGTCAAAAGGATTAATAGCCCATCTCCTCCTAGCCTGGTGCTAAAACCATGCTCACTGCCTCGAGTTAAAATCACATTTAGCCTGATGCTACATCTTAAACCTTCTCCAGTAACAGGCCATCACCAGGCATAGTGTGGGGCAGGCTCTCGGGCCCCTCTGCACGTTAGCATGATTCTCCACTTCGGCCTTTTGAATGGGCACCGAGCTGAGTGCCTGGATGGTACGCATCACTCAATATGCCGAACCTGGAAATAAATATCTTGTCTCTTCCCTGGAACATACTTCTGGACTTGCCACCAGACACCTAAGAGAAACAGCTGCCTCTGAAAATAAAGGGACAGCTACTGGTGCTGCTGAGTTCCATGTGACAAATATGGCAGAAGCTGAATCACACACGACACATGTCCACCCCACAGACAGATTTATGGGGGAAAGGGAGAGGGTTACAGGGGTGTCCAATCTTCTCATTTTCTCTGCCACACAGTGAAAGAATTAAGAGCTGTCTTGGACCACATGTTAAACACATAGGCACTAACAAAAGACGATGAGCAAAGAAAGGTTGAATACTTTTTGTGGTATCCAACCCCACAGATAAGCAAAAAAATGTCCTCACAAAACCAGCATGTGGCCCCCAGGTTGCAGGTTGGACACCCCAACTCAAAGATAAAATGAGGGGGCAAGTTGTTTCAACCAACAACATCAAAGCTCCTATACTAGTTAGTTAGTTCCCCTGGGGTTCAGGAAAGCATATCCCAGGGATCTCTACTATCCAGGCTCACAGTGAAATCACATAAGACAACAAGTCAGCACACACTGATATCAGAGGCTCCCTCTTTCCACTCAGGATACTCCTCTGTGGTTCCACATGTAGATGGGACCCCGGGATGCAGGCGCTCTGTGAGGGTTAGTGGATGGCAGTATGCAGTGCCAAAGTTTAGAGTGAAAGCAATGTGGGTCCGTGCTTCCTGGGGGTGGGGGGGAGAAATGATTACATCTGCCACCTTCCCTCAGAATCCCCTCTCCAGGAGAAACAACTGTCTCTCTCACTCCAAAGGGGAATTCTGAGAAGAGGGGAAGGGGGGGATGGGTGGAGGGAGGGTGATTGGTGGGATCACGTCTACGGTTCATCTTATAAGGGTACATGTGACTCTCTCTAAATGTAGAATATAAATGTCTTAACACAATAACTAAGAAAATGACATGAAGGCTATGTTAACCAGCGGGATGAAAATATTTCCAATTGTATATAAAAACAGCACACTGTACCCCATGACTGTATCAATGTACACAGCTACGATTTCATATAAAAAAAAAAGAAAGGAATTTTGTGGTTCCCAGAGTCCTATACTTGTGTTTAGGCATGATAATTAAGTGACACTTTAAAGACAAATCAATATTCACAGTCACTGAAAGTATTATTCATTAAAAACTTGACTAATCTATCTATAGGATTACTAACAAATGAGAAAAGCCCGTTTAAAAAAAAAAAGCGGCATCTAAGCGGAAGGAGGTGATGGGGAGGCAGTTAGGTTTAAAGCTAAAGACAGCAAAACCCCACAAACCCAGAGTGCATCTCTGTTAATATCACCATCGATTCGTTCATATGTGCATTGAAAGATGTTTAGAAAAGTGAGTACGTGTACGTATGTGTATAAATAGATTTGTATAGTTTGTGTGATGTGTGTACACACTCGCGTATAGGATCATAGTGTGCACACTGCTCTTATCTTGCTGACTTACACAGCTAATTAATGAATTGACTACCCAGTGCTGAGACATCTAGCCACGAGGTGCAAAATCAGGAGATATTTTTTTTTCTCCCATCTGAACATTGAGAGTATGGAGCCATCCATCAAGAGTCAAAAATCCCCAAAGTTTTAAAAAATTTAGCATTCGTTTAAATATCTAAGTCAGCACTTGTTCTGTCAGCAGAGTAATCCCAAGCCACGACTAAAAATTATATATTTGCCTTTAATTGCCACATCATTATCCCCGTGCACCTGAGATAAAAATGTAAATTCAATATTAGCTATTAAAACATGCATTTGTTTTTGGAGCGGCCTTATCCAGCAAATGACTCTGCAAAATTAGGAAGAATAATAATGGATCAGGGATGAGGAATAATAACCGGGTATCATAGCATCTCTGTAAATCACGGTACACACACCCTGTGCGGAGAGGTGGGGGGAGTGTAATTATACGAAAATAAGATAAACCACACTGAGGGCTCCGGAGTCAGTCTTCTTGAATGAATTATGGATATTAGGTTTCTATCTAAGGCAAAGTTATTAAGGAGGTTTTATGGCTGGCTTACAACGGTGGTCTGAATAAAAGCGTCCTGTCCTGCCAAGAAAGAGCTTTAGGTTTGTTTTAGAGGCAGTGTTCCGTTTTGGCAAATGACTTCTCCCCAAACCAGAGTGTGAGCCTCCTGTCTTTGACTTCTAAGAACTAGAAAAGGTCTGGGCGTGGTAGCAGCTTATACCTGTAATCTCAGCGCTTTGGGAGGCTCAAACAGGAGGATCACTTGAGGCTAAGAGTTCAAGACTATCCTGGGCAACATAGAGAGACCCTGTCTCTAAACAAACAAATAAAAAAAATTAGCCTGGTATGCTGGCATGTGTACCTATAGTCCCAGCTACTCAGGAGGCTGAGATAGGAGGATCATTTGAGCCCAGGATTTTGAGGTTGCTGTGAGCTTAAGATCACGCCAATGCACTCCATCCTGGGTGACAGAGCGAGACCCTGGAAAGAAAGGAAAGGAAAGAAGGAAAGAAGGAGGGAGGGAGGAAACTTTAAAAGGAGGAGTGTGGAGGAAAAACCCTCTTCCAGCTGCTACCCGAGTCAGTCATTTGAATCACCAATTATTTTGGTGACAAAGAAGGAGACTGTCATTATGTGCCATTTCAGACCAGTGGTAGAGAAGTCCCAGCTCAGTCTTTAGCATGAATACATTAAACACGGCATCCGGTCGTGCCCCTCTCTCCCTGACGTCTACTTAGCTTAGAGGTCTTCTTAAATCTGGGGCTCCCAAGTAAAAACATCAGACGGGTTGCCTCAGGTCCACTGCTCTGTAGGATTGCACTGAGCGTATGTTTTATAAGTCCTTGTATATCACGAGCACTTGAGAGAAGCCAGGAGAGAAATCAGCAGGTCCACAGATGCATAATTCACGACAAGGGCTGATACTGCCGAGTGTGACAAGTTGCTGGACGTGCGCTGTGCGGCCCCTCTTCATCGGGGCACAGAGGGCAGCCATTCACCAGATTGTGGGAGGTGACGGGGCTGAGGCAGCAGGTGCCTTTGGCCATAAAGAGGGATTTCTGCAGCCACAGAGCAGGGTTTGGGGATCCCACCCAGCTTAAAAGGGACAGCCTCTGCCATCCAGTAAATCTAATCCCAGAGACAAGCTCAGAACCCCGCAGGCATCTGGATGCCCCTTTCTTCTTTTTTTTTTTTGTTGCAGTTTGGCTGAGGCCGGGTTGGAACCTGCCACCCTCAGTATATGTGGCTGGCGCCCTACCCACTGAGTCACAGATGCTGCCCCACCCCTTTCTTTCTGTTGAAGGAGAATAGTCTCAGGACATAGTGGTTTTTTTTTGCTCAGTGACACAGGCAACCAGCTTTGCACAGAGAATCTGTTTCACCCTCACTGGTCTCAACTGTTCTCCACCTTCTGAGATTCTCACCATGCCTTCTCTCCTGGGACAAGTTGAATACTGTGGACAGAAGCTTTCAGGCACCCTGCCGGTGTCTAAGCAGGCCCTAAGGCATGCAGTCCCTTGCCATCTGGAGGGGAGGGGCTCCATGACGCTCAGGCTCGGGCAGGCTGGGAGGGTCCTCCACCTGTTTCTTCTTCCTCTGGGTTAATTTGGCTTTTCACTGGGAAAATCACTCCTGGTTCTTCCAGCAGGGTCGACGAGGTTGTGCCGAGAAGCAGTCCAAGCAAAGCTCTTAGATTTCATCTCACAACCGTCTAATACAGTCCCCAGCCATCTGAAATGCAGAATTGGAGTTTCCACACCGCTCACGCCCTCCAGCAGCTTTGCGCAGCGCCTGGGTGGGGCGTCTTCTGCATCAGGAGCGGGTGGAGAGAAAGGCCCTCCTGCCCTTCGGTGGTCATCACCTGGGTGGGCGTCCCTGGCCAGACCAGGGCTGGCCCTGAGCAGCTCTCCGTGAGTTTCACAAAATATTCTACCCCAGACCCAGCACGGTTTTACCAATCAACTCTTCTTGGCACCTTCTTTAAAAGAAAAAACAAACAAACAATTATTTTGTTTAAATTTGTGAAAGGGGAATGCGTATATTATAGGCGTCCTTCTCTGCAGGTACAGTAACAAGAAATCGCATCTGTGAGTTAAAAGACAGTCGATGCCTGAGCGTTCAGCAGCCTTGGCAAGATTCTGGTATGTGTGTGCTGACAACCGCGGGCAGTGTTGTCGGGCGTCCTTCTTTCGCTAAGATCCCTCCGTTGAGAAATGGAATTAGAGAATCCCACAGAGTACGTCTGCATTGCTGCTGCCTCAGTATTTTTTATTTGCTTGAGTTTTATCCCTATTCTCATTTTTCACTTACATGCCAATTTCTAACACTAGACCCTTGAGGGCCAGGGTCTCGTTTTATTCTCCTTAGTATCTGCTCCCCCACACCCCCCAGGCAGACGTCGCCTGGTAGGGGATGGACTGTTCATGGCTTCATCCTATACTCTCATATCCAGCACCTGCTCTGGGCCTGGCACTGGGGGACACAGTGGTGAGCAGGGCAGCAGCAGTTCCTGAAATAACTTGAGACTCCATCTAGGTCAACATGTTCTTTCACTGGAGTGAGGAAATGGGCCCAGTGAGGACAGGGGCCCACAGTCACACAGCTGGAACCAGACCCAGTCCAGGGCTCCCCCCTTCAGGCCGGATTACCTGGGACATAACGTGGCAAGGGGCAGCCTGTCTACGGTCCAGCTCCAGTGTTCAGAGACTGGAGACAAAGACCAATAAAAGAAGAGGGGAGGGACACTGCTATAGTAGAAGATTCTGGAATTAGAAATGTCCTGATTGTTGGGGGCGGGGAGGGGGGAGTAGAAGCAGACCAGGGTTGGTACATCCTCATATCAGAAGTGCATGCTGGGGCTCAGTGCCTGTGGCTCAAGCGGCTAAGGCGCCAGCCACATACACCTAAGATGGTGAGTTCGAATCCCCAGCCTGGACCCGCCAAACAACAATGATGGCTGCAACCAAAAAATGGCCGGGTGTTGTGGCGGGCGCCTGTAGTCCCAGCTACTTGGGACGCTGAGGCAGGAGACTCGCTTGAGCCCAGGAGTTGGAGGTTGCTGTGAGCTGTGATGCCATGGCACTCTACCCAGGGGGACAGCTTGAGGCTCCATCTCAAAA
>CAUYQV010016774.1:0-57990 GCA_963574575.1 Galagoides demidoff | reverse complement strand
GGAGGCAGGAGACTCGCTTGAGCCCAGGAGTTGGAAGTTGCTGTGAGCTGTGATGCCATGGCACTCTACCCAGGGGGATCGCTTGAAGCTCCATCTCAAAAAAAAAAAAAAAAAAAAAGAATTTTAAAGATGTAATTTTGCTTTTCTAGTATTGACTGGTAGTAGTCAGTCTAATTTAAATCTATATTTTCTCCCTCTGAGATTTTAATAGATTTATGTTTTGGTATTTCATTATAATGTGTTTAATTGTGCATTTACTATTATCTGGAGTATTTTTTAATATGATAGCTGATGTCTTTCATCAACCCTAAAGATTCTCAGTTTTTATATTTCTGCTTACAGCTTCTGCCTTTTCTTTCATTCTCTTTTTCTGGGGAGAGAGAGAAAGAAAAGGAGAGAGATAAGAGAGAGAGATCATTTCTATCTCCATATCAATTTGTCTTCATAGCTCTTAAATGATGTTTCAATTTTTTTCTCTGTATTTCTGTTATATTCATGGCAAACTCCTTAGTATTTACCCCTCAATCTATTCATATTACTTTAATTATTCCAGTTTAGAGTTTGTTTAATCTACAGAGTTTTAAAAATTATTTTTTGTATGATTTCTTACTATTTCTTTGGAATGATGCTACTGCTTTATGTATCCCTTTAATAACTCTACTTAAGTGTTTTCTAAATGGCACTTTTATTTTTGTTTTGTCTAAAATTATTTTATTTCCCAATATTTGATTTTACTTGCTGTCTTTCTTGGTGCTAATTTTCTTGATGTTTTGGAATTTGGGTTCTCAGACCCTCCTTGACTTGGTGGTATTTTTCTTTTTCTCTCCCTTCTTCTTCTCTACTTAGAAGTTTTAGCTAGATATAAAATTCTGAATAGGTAGATTTTTGCTTCAGGTGGAGTTGCCCCAGCCCTGCCCTTAGGACTCATAGTCCAAAAGCAAATCTGATGGCTCAGGGCCCTTATTCCACCATGGTATTGGGGTCATTTCGAGTTAGATGACTTACTTGTTGGCTAGGACTAATCCTAAAGTTTTAAGTCTGTCCTTCAATCTTTCTTGGCATTTAGACTCTTAAAAGCCACAGCTCTGGGTAGCAATTGGCCACACCTTTTTATCTGGAGTCAGGGTCGGGGGTAAAAGAAAGGCAGGAGGAGGGTGACCAACCACTCCACCCTACTTTTCCCTGGTCCTGAGAACTGGTATCCTCATGGCTTCTGTGGCTTCTGATACTGATAATGACAGTCCTAGGGCTTCAGTCCTGCATTCCTTTTTAGTTTCTTATCCTAGATAGATATCAATAGATAATGAAGAGTATTCCTATTTATTTTATTTATTTCTTCCCTGATTATGATTGGACATGGAATCTGTGGATGGCTCAATGTATGAATTTTGAATATCATTTTGGTAATGATTATTATCTGCTTTCAAAAAAACCTTAAAAAACCCTAAGCAGTGTAGCCCCACCCCACTCACAGTAGATGCCACAGTTTCAGTACAGTGTTGGCCACTATCACAACACATGCTACAGACCCCTGGCTCAGCGTGTCTCTCCCTGCTCAGAGAACGAGAGGACAATACCATGGTTTGAAATTTCTCCTTCTTACATAAAACATTTTTCTCATGAAGGAAAGATTTTAAATGTTCGCATTCATTCAGGTATAATGATTTCGTGTCCTTTATCCATTTGGAGGAGTGAACTGGGCGATGGTCGCCACTTGCCCCTTTGCTACTGCCTCCCCAAAGTTGAAGCCTCATGACTCTTGTTTCCTCATGCTGGCCAACAGCCAGAAAAAGCTGATAAAAACGAGGCATGCCTTACCCAAAAAACCTCGCTGTTGAATATGAGTTGTGATGGATCTTGAAATCTAGGATAAATGATACTTTTAAAATAAACAGCTCAGAATCGTACTTGTGATGTTTTTCTCCTTTTTTTTCTTTTTTGGCAAAGAATAGAATAGAGGAGATGAGGGAGGTTTACATTTGGACTTGTTTTAAATTTTTAAAAGCTGTTCTTTTAAATTTACCATCTGTTACTTCAATACTTCAAAGTGTCTATGGTAACTGTTCAGAGATACCAGACAGAACCGTGGTATAATCGGCATGGCTTGACCCCTACCGTGCCTTTCTCAAAGAGGGAGACCAACTCATTGTGAGTCCTGTCACACTAGGAGAGAGTTTCTCTGCAAATATGTGAGCCTTCTGGTTAACACACAGCAGAGATAAGAATTAACTGCAGATGATTTTTAAGTCATTTGAATTACAAAGTGCTGATTCTGAGAAGAAAATTCTACCAGCCTTGTGAGTTGGACTTCTTCTACGGTATTTCCACATTTTAATGCAGATCTTGAGTATCACGAAGTAAATAAGTTTAAGTCCTGCACTTAGTCTTTGTTTAGGAAAGAACGATCCATATCAGATTCCAACCTTTCTCTGATATACTTTTGAGTGGAAGAATTTACCAGAAATATATCATTGATGGTGGTGTTCATGTGGTTATTTTGATGCTCTGGTGTATGCACTGTGAGATAAAGCAAATGAGTGCTATGCTTGTGTCATTGACAACTGGCATTAATAGTATGGGAGAAAATAGATATCCACTAAGAGCCATGAGTTTAACCTTAGAGTCCTGAAATGAATTGAATGGGAATATCAGTAGTAACTCATTGATCTTTTTTAGTAAAATATATATGTATTGATTGATTGTTTGCACTAGCCACTGAAGTGCCCTAGAGATATTGACCAACCCAACAGTAATGAGTAACCCTAGTGACTAGATTGTGGTCTCTAAATACAATTTTCCTCTAAAAGAAAGAGTGATTGTGGGGTGAAAAAGGAGGGAGCTGATTAAAGGTCTAAGGGAGGAAATTTACTAGATGAGCCTAAAGATTCATATCAAAAAACTAGTAGGACTATGTCAAAAGTATTAGGGAGCCAACCTGAATAAGCTCTCAGCTGTCCACAGATGGGCCCCTTATGTATTAATAAAGGCAATAACACGCATAGATTAGTACATATCAAATATATTTAAATCCATGAGTTCAAAATGATACTTAAATACCTAGATTACCTTTGGAGAATACCAGAGCTTTGACTCATGACCTTGAAAACTAATAAATAAAAGATAAAGCCTTCATTTAGCCTAGTCTATACAAATTCAGGGTAGCCAAATTATTGCGAGAGAAATTATCTTTTTATAGATGCGTATTGACTCATAAATGAAAAAGGAAAAATAGATTTATAATATCACATTTTATAATCCTTCATGAATTGCTAACACCACAGAATGAGAGGCAGACATCTATCTCTGATGAAAATACCCTATATCCCTGATTAAGTAGTCTTCACACACACAGTTGGGGTTCTTATGGACCCTAACCTAGGATGGTGGTCAACAAGTGAGACGGCACTGGAAAAATCAGGAGATTTTACACCAAAGTTATAGCGTAAAGCCTGGAAGCCTGAAGAGGCATGCACTGTCTCATATGCCAGGTGGCAGCCTGAAACATTGCAGCCTCAGTCCTGGTCTCAGGGGTCTTTTTGTTGAGTACAGCTACAGCAATCAAGGTTAAAAAATGAGAAAGGGGTGATTATGCCCCTCCCCAGGTTGGGTAAAGGATAATGGTAGAATAAACAGGGATGTAGGGTAATGCAACATCTAAAGTGACCCAATAATGGTACACGGATGAGAGAGAGGGAAGAGCAAGTCTTATCTCTTTAGGCAGACGTCTTAGCTTCCCTGATCTAAACTGCTAACTGGGGCGGTGCCTGCGGTTCAAGGAGTAAGGTGCCAGCCCCATATACCACAGGTGGCAGGTTCAAACCCAGCACCAGCCAAAAACTACAATAAATAAATAAATAAATAAACTGCTAACTGAAGTTTTCAGCTGCCTGTACTGCTCCTTTCCCCATGCAGGGACAGTCACGCGGACATTCCCCTGACTGTGCAGCCTCCAGGGTCCTTTGTTCTTGGTAAGGAGCACAGGAATGGCCTTCCTGCTTGCTTTACCCTGAGTTGGAGGGCCCCGGGGGGCTCAGCCTATCTACCTCCCACAACCCACTACCACCAAACCCCAAAGTGATCACATCTCAGGGCACTGCAATGCACAGGACCTGAGAAGCTTACATAAAACAAAATGGAGAATATATACTTCAAACAAACTCTATGAGTAGATAGAGTTCTCCTCCTTCTCTTCCTCCTCATACTCTTTCTTCTATAACAACAATAAAATTGGAAGGGGAAAAAAGAGACAGAGGAGAAACATACCTACTAAAAGAGACAAGAACATACTGACCAAATGCAATGTATAGCAATTGTTTGAATCATCATGGAAACAAACTCAAATAGAAAAAGAACATTTATGGATTCATTAGGAAATGTAATCACTACCTGGATAGTTGAAGAGATTGAAGAAGTATAGCTGATTTCAGAGCTATATTGATGATATTGTGCCATGTTCTAAAAATATAAACAGTAAATGCAAAGTAGTAAGCTTACTATGTTAACTACCACTGCACCAGTCTCCTAGGGCTGCTGTTTGGTAGGAATAGGGTAGGGATGGGAGGGTGGAGGGTAACAGAAGTGGGGAAGGAAGGTTTGTTACTTTCTTTTGCCAGAAGAATAAACTATAAAGCACACTTCAAATTTGGTTTTAATTCATCCTGACGTGTCTATAATAAGCAGTTTAACAAATTAATTGGTGAACTATTAAGGCACATAGATAGTGGAAGAGGTTTCTCTATTTTATTTTTCTCTACTAAAAAAAGGTATTAAAACTTACTGATTCAATCATCTTCATATATATTAGAACTGACAGAAATATGAATACTTTATGAAAGAGTATATACATATGCTTGCATTTTAGAATTTTGTGTTTGTTAAAATCCCAAGAATGGAAAAGTATCCAATGTGTTCAGTGCTATTATGAAGGCAGCAGATGAATTAATACACACCCACACAAGAGAAAAACTCAATTTAATTCAAGTTGAAGAGAGAGGGGAGTGATGTGCTCTCACCGAATGGGCCCAGTATAAGGGTATATGGTAAACCTCCTGGGTGAGGGGCACAACTATAACAGGGACCTTAGCTAACAAATGCAAACATTGTAACCTAATCATTTGTATCCGCATATTAATCTGAAATTTAAAAAAATCTAGAGCTGGGCATAGTGGCTATGCACGCCTCTAAACTCAGCTAAGGGAGGCTGGAGGACTGCTTGAGGCCTGGAGTTCCAGCCTAGGCAACATAACAAAATTCCCATAAAAGAACAAGGAAAAGAAAAGAAAAGAAATGAAGAGAAAAGAACAGCAAAGAAAAAAAAAGGAAAGGAAAGAAAAAGAGAAAAGAAAGACTGATTTGGTAGAACCCTTAGATTTTTCTCTTTTTTCCCTAAATTAACTACCCAATATTGAGCTAGAATACAATAAGTTTAAAAAATAGTAAAGAAATAAAAAAAAAATCTTTGAGGCTGAATATTTTGATGCTTATACATTTTAGTTTTTCTTCCTGTGGTTTATAGCTCCTTTATCATATCAAACTGTTGTGGAATTAAGTACTTCAGCATTTTCCTATATTATTTCTTCAATGATTCTGTCTTTACTTAATAATAATTGGAAATTTTCCCAGGTTGTGACCTCTCGGAAGAGGTGAGATATTAGATCCAGAAACACGGGTATATAAAATGCCTGAAACATAGTTAATGTCCAGTGAAAAGTTAAGATTATATCCAAAAATTACTAATCTAGGCATATGCTTTCATTTTCCCAATGTCCCTGCCCATCAAACAAAATATACATTTAGGAGCCCAATTTCCCACCTTTTCTCATCTCCTAAAGGATAAGGATAATTTTGTGCTGAATTTAAGCCTAAAACAATGTACTGAACCGTGTGATGAGAAAAGGCAGAGAAGCCTGCGTTTGGAGTGTGAGAGTCGGGGTGAGGCTGAGAGGAGTGGGAGAGGAAAGGGGGTTAATAAAAGTGGCTGTAGAGTATGTGTGTGGATGCTCTTGGAGAGGCACTAGTAAAAGATAGAATTCTCTCAAATAACATTTCAAGAGGTAAAGTACCCCTCTTGAATGTAGCATTGTTATGAGAATGAACTCTGAGCATCTCTGGATTTACAAAGCTTATAATATTGACATGAAAGTTGTGCAGGAAAGGATTAGCCTTGCTGGAGGAGAGGTTTGGTTTTCCCCAGGCTCCTAGAAGGTAATGTCTAAGCCCTTGGAATGCTCCACCTGCTAACTCTGTCTTTGTTGACCTGGGAGCTTTGGGCCATGCCCAATATTGTACACGATCAATGTGACTTGTGGTAGGAACTTTGGGCCACACAGTATCAATGCTGCCTCTGGCGGGGTTTATGATTAAGGTCAGCCACACAAGTGATCAACCATGTCTACAGGACCAAACCCCAGTGAAACTCTGGACATCAAGGCTCAGATAACCTTCCTGATTCCCCCAGTTCAGTCAAATTCAGTGCCAATTGTTGCATCTCATTGGTGGGCAAAATAGGTGCTGTCCAAACAACTCCACTGAGACGGGAAAACTGATGTTACCATTTGGTGTCCCCTAAAGATTGCGCTGTACTCTTCTTCTCTTGGCTGATGTTAATTTGTATCCTTGTACTGTAATATACTGTAATTGTGAGTATGACAGGTTTTCTAAGTGCTGGGAGTTCTTCTAGTAAATTATCAAAACTGATGGTGGTCTTGGAGAGCTCTCAAACCTGGAGGTGATGTCAGAAGGAGGGGGAGCTTGGGGACCCCAAAACTTTGCAAAAGTGCATTGTGAATATATTTCCACACACAAATATAAGCAGAGCAGTTATAGGAAAGTCTAAAAATAAAAAAAAAGGAACCACATTTAGAAGGGAATGAGTCTAGAATTGTAGACCAATAAGCTACACTTTCAGAGAAAAATATTAGAATGTGTAATCAAAATAGCAAAAGATGGAAAATAATATGGCTTTTAAAGGAGTAAATTTTAATTTGATAGACTTTTTGTAATACTAATAAATATAGAAAATTGGAGGGATATAGTGGGTACAGTGCCTATTATTACCTTTAGTATTTTTACTTGCTGCCAGGATTTGATGCTTTAAAGCATCTCATGTTAAATGGGTCCCAGAAGAGCTGCAAATTTAATTAATTCACTAGTGACACATGCAGAGTACAAAAAGTGACTTGTTAAGGAAGAAATCTATACAAATTCAAACTAGAACAGAACTTATTTTGCAAATGTATGGCATAAAATCGATCCAGACAAATAAAAACCACAAGTTAAGTAGGAGTTAGCAGTTTGTCACTGTGAATCTGAAAGTTAATAAAGTGCGGCTGTATCCAGATATGAGGATGGCACGTGATGCTTAGTCTGTCCCTGTGTTCAGTCCTGGTGAAATCATTTTTAGATTACTCTATTCACTTTAAAACCCCATATATAGTGAGAGAGCCTTCAGCATGGTGGGTTCCACTTAGCTTTTCCACTGACACACTGGTCAGATCATGGAACTTGTCAGGGTCTCAGGTCCACAATTTACTTCCTCTCCAGATCCTGAAAATTAAGGGCATTGGGCCAGAATCATGCTTAAATGAGCACAGAGATCTAAATCCTTTGTTCAATAGAGGGTGACACTCTGAAAAATCATTATGGGGATCTAACCTCAGTGTCATTGTATACAAATAAATGTTTTAAAGGAGGCAATGGGCTGTATCACCCACTGTTGAGCTATCAGCCTGGTCAACATGTCAGGTCATAGGCCCTAGCCCAGGATCTGTGGCTGAGAATACTACCAGCTCCCGTGCTCCAGCCCCTATCTTTCCTTGATAATAAAACCCTCAATACACATCAGTAGGCATGTGACTAGAAACTATATTTCACACCCTCCCTTGGAGAGAGGTGTGGCAAATGGGATATCAACTAGGTATGAGTGAAAGGAATGGGGAAACTTTATCATATTCTTTTTTATTTTTTATCTCTCTCTCTCTCTCTCTCTCTGTCACAGAGCTGGTGAGCCACCTTTGATCATGAGATAGTAAAGGATGGCAAGCTATTTGTGTTTTTCTATGAGAAAGAGAAAAAAAATTCCATCTTGTTTGAGCCATCTTAGTTTAGATGTTCTTTGTTACAGCCATTTAGTTGTGCCCTAATATATATAGACTGGTGTTAGAAATCATGTGCTATCAAAGCCTAAAACACATGTTACTGGATAATTGCTTTTGTTATAGAAATGAGGGAATAAATATTGCAAGATGGAAATCTACTGAATCTAGTTATGCCATGTCCAAACGTGTGACAAAGATCTGACTTACCTTAGCTATGGAGCCCATGCTAGGAGAAGAAGTTAGGAACCCCAAAATAGAATATGTTGGCTGCTCCTTATTGCATAGCATGGTCTGAATGCTTGTTTCCTTCCAAACTACGTATATTTGAAACCTAGTCACCAATGTGATGATATTAGGAGGTGGGGCCTTATGAATGATATCATACCTTTATAAAGTAAGTCTTGCCTCTTTTACCATGTGAGAACACAGTGGGAGGTGCCATCCTGAACCAGAAAGTAGGTAGGTCCTCACCAGAATCTATATCTACCCATAGCTGGATCTTGGACTTACTGATCTTTAAAATTGTGACAAATAAATTTTGGTTGTTCATAAGGCATCCAGTTTATTATATTTATTATTGCAGCTCAAATGGATGGAGACAATGCATTTACCATTAGAAAGATGAGAATTTAGTCAGTTTTCAAGCACAGATGCTTACATATTGCAGTTTAGCTCTGAGACTTCTCATAGATATTTGTAAAATATTTCACCCAAATGCTATTGAATAAACATTCTTTTCATCATCACAGGGAACATTCTCCAGAAGAGACCATATCCTAGCCCAGAAAACAAGTCTCAACAAATACAAACAAGTACAAATTGTGTCAAATATTTTTTCTGCCTACAATGGAATAAAACTAGAAATCATTAACAAAAGGAACCTCAGAAACTACAAAAACACATGGAAACCAAACATGTATCTGAATGAACAATGGATCAACAAAGAAATTGGGAAGGAAATTTAAAAATTTCTTGAAATAATTGAAAATGGAAATACAACATGCCAAAGTCCATAGCATATAGCCCAAGAATTGTAGGGAAATTTATAGCAATAAATTCTACATCAAAAGGCAAAAAGACTTCAAATAAATCACCTAAAATTATACCTCAGAAAAGCAAGAACGAACCAAACTCAAACTCAGTAGAAGGAAGAAATAATAAAGATCAGAGCATAAATAAACAAAATTGAGAGATAAAGAATAAAGATCAACAGAGCAAAAAACTGATTTATTTGAAAAGTTAAAATTAACAAACCTTCAGCTAGACTAAAAAAGAGAAAAGATACACATAAATGAAATAAGAAATTAAAAGGACACAAAACAGGGTGTATGCAAGAGCTTATACCTGTAATAATCCTAGAACTTTGGGAAATCAAGATGAGAGGATCACTTTAGGCCAGGTGTTTGAGACCAGTCTGCGCAATATAGCAAAACCTTGCCTCTACAAAAAAAAATGTTTTCTTAAATTAGCCAAGTCCAGTGGCCCAGGTCTATAGTGCTGCTGGGAAGCTGATCCAGGAGGATGGCTTGAGCAGAGAAGTTCAAGGTTACAGTGAACTACAATCACATCATTGTACTGTACACTAGGCAGCAGAGCAATATCTTGTCTCACACAAAAAAAAAAGAGAGAGAGAGAGAGAGATGGCCACAGAAAAGCTAAGAATCCTTAGAGACTATTATGAACAACTACACACCAATAAATTGGAAAACCCAAGAGAAATTAATACATACTTGATGTATAAAAGCTACCAAGATTAGAACATGAAGAAATAGAAAGCTCTAACAAATCAATAATGAGTAATAGGATTGAAGATATAATAAAAACATTTTCCATCAAAGAAAAGCCCAGAACATGATGGCCTAACTGCTTACTTCTCCCAAACATTTAAAGAGGAATACCAATTCTACTCAAACTCTTAAAAAAAAAAAAAAATCAAAGAGGAGAGAATACTTCCAAACTCAGTCTACAAGGCCAGCTTTAACCTGATACTAAAACCAAACAAGGACACAATATAAATGAAAACTAAAGGTCAATATCACTGATGAACATAGATATAAAAATCCTCAACAAAATACTAGGAAACTGAATTCAACAACACATGAAAAGGATCGTTCATTCACCTTGGTCAAGTAGGAGTTATCCCAGGGATGGAAGGAGGGTTCAACCTACACAAATCAATAAACAGATCACCTCACATTAACAGGACCAAAACAAAAATTAAATGATTATTACAACAGACTCTAAGAAAGCAATGGATACAATTCAATATCCTCTTGTGATTGAAAACCCTCAAAAAACTGGATGTAGAAGGAATATACCTTATAATAATAAAGGCTGTATATGACAAACCCACAGCTAATATCATACTGAATGGGGGAAAAAATGATAACCTTTACTATAAGATCTAGAACAAAACTAGGATCCTCACTGTTACCACTTTCATTCAACATAGCGCTGGAAGTCCTGACCACAAGAATTAGGCAAGAAGAAGAAATAAAGGGCAACCAAACTGGAAAGAAAGAAGTCAAATTAGACTTATTCACAGAATTACATGGTTTAGAAGTGCCTAAAAACTCCATGAAGAAACTGTTAGAACTGATAAACGAATTCAGTAACGTTGCGGGCTACAAAATCAACATAAAAAAATCAGTAACAGTTATATACTTTAACATCAGACAGTTTGAAAGAGTCAAGAGAGCAATCCCATAAACAATAGCCATAAATAAAATCAATTTAACCAAAGAAATGAGAGATCTCTACAAGAAAAACTGTGAACCACTGATAAATGAAATTGAAGAAGGCACAAAAAGTGGAAAGATGTTCCATTAACACAGATTAGAACAATTAGTATTGTTAAAATTTCAATATGACTCAAAGAATTTACAGATTCAATGTAATCTCCAGCAAAATACCAATGAGGTTTTTCACAGAAAGAGAAAAAGGTACTAATACTACAAAGACATTTGCACCAGAATGTTTATCGCACCCTAATTCATAATTGCCAAGTCATGGAAGCAACTCTAATGCCCATCAACCCATAAATGGATTAACCAATTGTGGTATATGTACACTATGGAATACTATGCAGTCATAAAAAGAGAAAGACTTTACATCTTTTATGTTTACCTGGATGGAGTTGGAATACATTCTTCTTAGTAAAATATCTCAGGAATGGTAAAAAAAAAAGTATCCAATGTGCTCAATACTGTTAGGAGACCAGTATATAATCACTTACACATTCATATGAATGACAAAACACAAATATAGTCCAGAAAGGAGAGGAGAGGAGGGAGAGGGGAGGAGAGGGGGGTGGGGGAGTGAGGGAGGGTGTTTGGTGGGATCTCACCTACTGTGCACAATGCATAGGTACATTTCATTAATATACTTTTATTATACATTATAAGCATATATTATAAATTTCTTACCACAAAAAAGAAAGTGAGGTGATGGTTATGTTAATCGGTTTGATTTAAGCATTCCACATTTTACTCCATAAATATACAGTTATGATTTTAATTAAAAGTCAATAAAATAAAAAAATTTATAGAGAACAACAAAAAAAAGCCACAGCAATCCTGAGCAAAAAGAACAAAGCTGAAGGTATCAGACTACCTGACTTCAAAACATACCACAGGCTACAGCAACCAAATCAGCATGGTACTAGCACAAAAACAGAGACACAGTCCAAAGCAACAGAATAGAGAACCCACGTGTACATCTACACATTTACAGCCAACTTGTATTTAACAAAGGCAGCAAGAACATAGAACAGAGAAAGAACAATCTCTTTAATAAATGGTGCTGGGAACCAGACTCAGGGGCTCATGCCTATAAACCCAGCACTTTGGGAGTCCAAGGTGGAAGGATTGTTTGATCCCAGGAATTCAAGACTGACCTGTATAGCAGCACAAGACCCTATATCTAAGAAAATTTAACAATCAGATAGGTGTGGTAGCACATGCCTGTAATTCTAGATGCTCAGAATGATGAAACAAGAGGATCCTCTTGAACCCAAGAGTGTGAGCTATGCAGACAGAAAAACTATGGCCACGTAGGGCTGCTGGTTTCTTTTATGTGAAACAACTAGTAGGAAATTGGCTTGTAGCCTATTAAGCTTTTGAACAAATCAGAGGTTTGTGGACAAGAGAATTCCCGAAAATCAAGGAACTTAATGCCAGAGAGAACGTTTCACCATTACCACAAGACAAAATTGTTAAACTGCCAGAAGCCACAGATGGTTCTTCTCCACGCTTCTCCTTTCTGAAGGTGAGTTTCATTGTGATTATCCTGTTCCTACTCCACGTTTGGGTAGTGGATGCCTGAGAGGGCAAGATAATCCATATTTCAGTCTGTAAGTTCCTGGACTAGAAGAAGTCATATTAAGACTCAGCAGAGGGCACTGAGAGTCAACCAGAGCTCCTGGGCTGTGAGCTGAATGCATGATGGGACTTGGGGATGTCACCCCTGAGGAGTGTTTCATGTGTGGGAAGAAATGTGCACCTGGGCACTTGAGCAGGTAACCAGAACAATGTATTTGTAATAGACACTGCTCGTTATCCCCTTACCCATTCTGCTTTCATCCCTTGGTAACAGAAACCCCTGAAATTTAATTGGAACTCATGAGTGGAGAAATACTTCATTCTCTTGTCCATACATCTAGTGAAGAGTCCCAGGTTATGTCAAATGGGAGGCAAGTGGAAATTGTGTGCAATTTTTCCATTATATCCTTAAAAAGAAAGATTTCCCATTCCTGAATGCTGGGGAAGCTGCTTTGACCTGGCATGAAAGCAGCACATGGGGAGGCTGAAGCAACAGATGGAAGGATCCTGCCTCCCTGGATGACCTGGAAATAGAGTTGTTGGAGCTGCTGCCTTTCCTGGACCACAGCCTAGCTCTGGACTGTTATGAGGAGGAGAAATACACATTTCTGTAAGTCTGGAGCCTCCGTCTTTCTGGAGCCCATTGTTATAGTAGGTTAGCCTATACTCTAGAGATCCTATCCTTTGACAATGTCTACATGCCCAGCAATAGCAAATGGAGTGGAGGATTTAGTACTAATTTCTCAATCCAATTTACTTTTAAAAACTTTCTGTTTTAGAGTAGTTCTAAACCTAATAGAAAAATGCAGAAGATAGTACAGATGTCCCATATACCCACACCCTGTTTCCCCCAGTTGTTAACATTCAACAGTGTGGTACATTCGCCATAGCTAATGAACCCATTATAGACTAAAGTCTGTATTTTATCAAAGTTCTCAAAGTTATTACTGTCTTTTGCCATTGCAGGATCCCATTCAGGTACCACATTACATTTTGGCTATGACAGTGTCTCAAACTCTCTTGTTTTTGATGAGCTTAATTTTGAGGAGTACTGGACCCTCCATAAAATTTTTCTGATGTTTTTCTCAGATCAGACTGGAGGAGGATTACCAGAGGTTCAGTGCCATTCTTATGACATTACAACCAGGGTATGAGCTAGCACTATGATTCATTCCTGTTGGCATTAATCTCCACCCCAGGGCTGGGGTAGTTCTAGCCTCCTTCCTGTGCTTATCTGAACTGCCTACTCCAACTCTGAGAAACCTGGCCCCCACCAACTGCTATGCCTTTACTGGGGTGGTGTTTGTTTCTCCACTGTGAAGTTACTCATTTTTCCCCCTTTCCCCATATTATGCTCTCTGGCAGGCAGTCTGTATGCACATTCATACTAAGAGTGAAGAGTTATGTTCCACCTCCTTCAGAACAGCACAGCTATATCAATTATTTGGAATTGTTCTGCATGGGAGATTTCTGCCTTCTCCATTTATTTATGCCATCATGGACTTATGGATACTTATTTTTAACTATGGGTTATAATTTAAACTACATTATTTACTTCGTTTCTCAAATTGTTCCAGCCTTGGCCATTGGGAGCTCTTCCAGTTGACTTCTATATCCCTTTGACATATCTGCATCATTTCGTGTGTGCACATGTATGTGTGTTTGAGCACTTTTTATGGCACTAGAATATGCACCAGGCTCATCTTGAATACATTCTACCCAGCCATATCTCCAAGGAGCCTTGGTTCCTTTTATCAGGGGATGGTATTAGAAATTAAGATGCGGATGTCAGGTTTGCTCACTGCTACCAAGGTTTCACCACTTCTATGCCCTCTCAGCCTACAAAGGATGTAAATATACACATTGGGGATGCCCAAAAATATATACACATTTTTTAAGAATGGAAAAAAAACTGTATTAAACTTGTAGTGCTCAATTTATCCCAATAACATTTATTATCTTGTATATTGTGTCTTGTATCTCTTAAAATTACAGAAATCACATGTGAATTGAGCATTAACATTTTAATACAGTTTTTCTTTCCTTTAAATGCGCATACATTTTCGGCACCTTCTGTATATATGCAAATCTATAAGTATTTCTATTACCACCCACATCTATATTAATGTAAACAAGATGTCATACTAATGCCTCCAACTCTTAGCCATTGCCACGTGGATCATTCTAGCCTCTTGCTTATCTGCAACTGCCTACTCCAATTCTGAGAAACGTGGCTCCTATTTGAAGTGTTCGATTCCACTGTACATTTACAGTTGTTTTAGTTGTTAACCCATAACCCACAAGAAAAACTTCATCAACTAGAGGACAGTGGCTATGTACAATTGCTTTCTCCTTTAGTCTCACAGGCTGCACTCATTTCCAAAGTTACTCAGGTCAGCATCTTTTCCCCCTTACCTCTTTAGGGAGACTGCATTGTATATTGATAATACAGTATGATTATTTTGTCACACTCTGCATCTCATACTGGGATCCTCAGCCCTCCTAAATGATATTTTAAATTTTCACATAGTAGAGTTCATTATTTTTACTGCAAAATTCTGTGGGTTTTGACAAATGCATAGTGTCATGTATTCACCACTCAGTATCATACAGAATAGTTCCATTGCCCTGTTGTCCAACTCTCTATTGGCCCCACCCCTGAACTCTTGGTAGTCACTGATATGCTTAATGTCTCTATGGTTTTGCATTTTCTAGAATGTTATATGAATGGAATCACACAGTATGAAGTCTTTTCCAGACTGGCTTCATTCACTCTGCAAAATGCATTTGAAATGCATCCACATTTCTATAGGCTTGATAGTTCAATTTTTTCATTGCTAAATATTATTTCATTGCATGGACATACCATGGCTTGTTAAGAAGTTTGTTTACTGAAGGGCACCTTGGTTTCTTCTAGTTTTTGATGATTATAAATGCAACTGCTACAAATATCCATGTGCAAGATTTTGTGTGAGCAAAAGTTTTCAGATTAGTTGAGTAAACACCTAGGAACATAGTTGCTGGGTCATATGATAAGACCATGTTTAGCTTTTATTATTATTCTTACAGTTATTATATATTTCATAATTTTTATTATTGTTATTATGGTTTACAATTTTTTTATTTTATTTTTTACTGTTGGGGATTCATCGAAGGTACAAAGAACCAGGTTACACTGACTGCATTTGTTAGGTAAAGTCCCTCTTATATTTGAGTCCTAGCCCCAAATGATGTGACACACCATGACCACCCACCCCTCTCTCTCCTTCCCTCTCTCTGCTCTCCCCTTCCCCCACTCCCTACCGTGTACTAGGTCATTAATTGTCCTCATATCAGAATTGAGTACATGGGATTTTTGCTTCTCCATTCTTTTGATGCTTTATTAAGAACAATGTGGTCCACTCCCATCCAAGTTAATACAAAAGATGTAAAGTCTCCATCTTTTTAATGGCTGAATAGTATTCCATGGTATATATGTACCACAGCTTGTTAATCCATTCCCAAGTTGGTGGGCATTTAGGCTGTTTCCACATCTGGGTGATTGTAAATTGAGCTGTGATAAACAGTCTAGTGCAAGTGTCCTTATGGTAAAGGAATTCTTTTCTTCTGGATAGATGCCCAACAATGGGATTGCAGGATCAAATGGGAGGTCTAGTTTGAGTTCTTTGAGGGTTCTCCATACTAACTTCCAAAAAGGATGTATTCCTTAGCAGTCACACGTCTCCACATCCATGCCAGCACCTGAAGTTTTGAGATTTTGTGATGTGGGTGTTGCATGAGGTTTCGCGAGGGACAGGCAGCTTTATCGCAGGTGCAAGCTCTCTCCTGAAATTATTTAAAAAGCAAGAGACAGACTACAAGCTCATGATGGCAAGTAGCAATGATCTTTATTTCTTACCACCTTATATAGCAGGTTGGTCACATTCAGTCCATTGGCCAACAATCAAAGCATTCCTACCATTAGTATTTTCTAAATTTATTTCAACCTTCAAAGGAGACACAAAGTCTGGAAACTTGAGATAACCAAAAAGGGAGTAAGACCTTGAGTTTTACCATGCATGCATTATATTGCAGAAAATAGGTTTATGGCTTTTATTTATCTGCAGTCTGGAGGCTATGCAGCTTTACAATATATGTTTCCACATACATCAACCTCTGGGCTGTGTCTCTGCAGGAGGGGCTGTCAGCTGCTATCCTTGCAGGCTTAACGGCCACATAGATCAGAGTTGCTGAAGGTGGACTTTTACCTCCAGACCTTCAGGCCTTGTCATGCTGACCAAGGCAACCAGGTCTTCAACAGAGCTATTTCCACAAAAGTCTATTTGCTGTTACTGAAATTTAAAGTGAGCACACAGCATGTGGGATTTTATCCCACATGTGGGCCATTCTTGCTGGGGTTAGATGATACTTCAGGGTGGTTTTGATTTGCATTTCTCTAATAAGTAGGGACTATGAGCATTTTTTCATAAGTTCATTAGCCATTTGTCTGTCTTCTATAGAGAAGGTTCTATTCATCTCTCTTGCCCATTGATATAAGGGATTATTGGCTTTTTCCATGTTGATTAATTTGAGTTCTTTGTAGATTCTAGTTGTCAAGTTTTTGTCTGATTCAAAACACGCAAATTGGCTTTGCACCTATAGCTCAAGCAGCCAGGTTGCCAGCCACATACACCGGAGCTGGCGGGTTCAAATCCAGCCTGGGCTGCCAAACAACAATGACAATAACTACAACCAAAAAAAAAAAAAAAAAGAAGAAGAAGAATAAAGAAATTCAAAATATGCAAATATCCTTACCCATTGTGTAGGTTGTCTATTTTCTTTGGTTGTTGTCTCCTTAGCTGTACAGAAGCTTTTCAGTTTAATTAAGTCCCATTTATTTTTGTTCTTGTTGCAATTGCCACAGAAGTCTTCTTCATAAAGTCTTTCCTCAGGCTGATATCTTCAAGTGTTTTTCCCATGCTTTCTTTGAGGATTTTTATCATTTCATTCCTTAAATTTAGGTCTTTTATCCATCTTGAATTAATTTTTGTGAGTGGAGAAAGGTGCAGGTCCAGTTTCAGTCTTTTACATGTGGATATCCAGTTATCCCAGCACCATTTATCCAATAGAGATTCTTTCCCCCAATATATGTTCTTGTTTGGTTTATCAAAGATTAGGTGGCTATAAGATGTTAGTTTCATTTCCTGGTTTTCTATTCAATTCCAGATGTCTATGTCTCTATTTTTATGCCAATACCATGCTGTTTTGACCACTATGGCCTTATAGTACAGCCTAAAGTCTGGTAGGCTGATGGCCCTGGCTTTGTTTTGATTGCTAAGAATTGTCTTAGCTATCCGGGTTTTTTTCTGCTTCCATACAAAACCAGAAGAATTATTTTTTCCAAGTCTTGAAAGTGTGATGTTGATATTTTAATAGGGGTGGCATTGAATCTGTAGATTGTTTTGGGAAGTATGGACATTTTAAACTGTGTTGATTCTTTCCAGCCATAAGCATGGTATGTTCGTATAATATCTTCTGCTATTTCTTTCTTAGAATTTCATAATTTTCCTTATAGAAGTCCTTCACCTCTTTTGTTAGGTATATTCCTAGGTATTTCATTTTCTTTGAAACTATGATGAAAGGAGTTGTGTCTTTAATTAGCTTCTCATCTTGGCTGTTATTGGTGTACACAAAGGCTACTGCCTTGTGGACATTGATTTTATATCCTGAGACAGTACCATATTTTTTGATAACTTCCAGGAGTCTTGTGGTTGAGTCTTTGGAGTTTTCTAAGTATAAGATCATATCATCAGCAAAGAAGGAGAGTTTGACCTCCTCTGCCCCCAATTGGATATCTTTTATTTCCTTCCCTTGCCGAATTATATTGGCTAGAAATTCCAGCCCTATGTTCAATAGTAGTGGCGATAGAGGACAATTTGGTCTGGTTCTAGTTCTAAGTGGAAAAGCTTTCAGTTTTACTCCATTCAGTAAAATATTAGCCGTAGGTTTCTCATAGGTAGCCTCAATCAGTTTAAGAAATATGTCACCTATGCCTATACTCTTCAGTGTTCTAATTAGAAAAGGATGCTGGATTTTATCAAATGCTTTTTCTGCATCTATTGAGAAGATCATATGGTCTTTGTTTTTGCTTCTGTTAATACAGTGGATAGCGTTTATGGACTTACATATGTTAAACCAGCCTTTCATCCCTGGGATGAAACTTACTTGATCATGATGTATGACTTTTTTTGATGATAAGCTGTAATCTATTGGCTAGGATTTTGCTGAGAATTTTTGCATCTATATTCATTAGCGAAATTGGTCTGAAGTTCTTCTTTTTAGTTGGGTCTTTTCCTGGTTTTGGTTTCAGGGCAATGTTTGCCTCATAGAACGTCTTGGGGAAGATTTCTTCCTCCTCAATTTCTCAGAATAATTTCTGCAGTTACGGGAATAAGCACTTCTTTGAAGGTTTGATAGAAATCTGGTGTGAAGCGATCTGGACCAGGACATTTTTTTGTTGGGAGGCTTTTTAGCTACCTTTGTCTATTGGTGTTGTTTACCTGAGGCTGAATAATTTATAAAGAAAAAAGATTTATTTGGCTCACAATTTGGTGGTTAGATTAGGCATTTGGTAAAATCCTCAGGTTGCTTCCACTCAAAATGAAAGGAGAAGGGGAGCCTGTGAGTGCAAAGATCACATGGGGGGAGTGGAAACAAGAGGATGGGGAGATGCCAGCTCTTCTTAGCAACCACCTCTCATGGGAACTCACAGTGTGACAATTCACTGGTTACAGTAGGGATGGCACCAAGTCATTCATGAGGGACCCCCCACCCCATGACCCAAGTAACTCATATTAGGCCCCATCTCCATAGGGGATCAAATTTCAACATGAGATTTGGAGGGGCAAACACCCAGATTACAGAAGTGGCTGTACCATTTTGGGTTCCTCTCAGCAATGACTATGAGAGTTCTTGATGTTCTGAGACCTTGCCAACAATTAATACTGTCAGTTTTTAGATTTTAATCATTCTGATAGGCAGGTAGTGGTACCTCATCATTGTTCTAATTTGAATTTCTCTAATGACACATGTTGTTGAGCATTTTTCACATGCTTAATTGCCATCTGTCATATCTTATCTGTAGAGGTGTCTGCTCAGATATTTTGCTAATTTCTGTAATTAAGATTTTTTGTTTTCTTCTATTTATTTGGGACAAGTTCTTTATCTGATATGTATTTTTCAAATACTTTCATTCTTCTGACAGTGTCTTTCACAGAGCAGAAACTTTATAAAGTTTGACTTATCATGCTTTTTCTTTTTATAAATCATGCTTCTGATGTTATGTCTAAACACTCTTTAAGCTCAAGGACATATTGCTTTTCTCCTGTGTTCCTGTAGAGGTTTTACAATTTACTTTAAGGTTATGGTCCATTTTGAGTCAATTTTTGTAAAAGGTATGTCTCTGTGTAGAGTTTGGCTTGTTTTTGCATTAGAGCATCCAATTTTCCCAACACCAATACCATTGTTGAAAATTCTATTCTTTCTCCATCAAATTGCCTTTGTGAATTTGTTGAAACTCAGTTTGACTATATTTGTCTTAACATAATTTCAACATGGTCATGAAATCTATAATGATAATATTCTAATGACACAAAGCTAAAAGGTATAAATGAATTCTACTAAATTTCAACATTCACTTTATGCTGTTTATTTTCAGTGATCCGTTTTGTTACTACCATGACCTGCCTCCTGCCTCCTTCTTTACACTCCCCCTCTTCATGGTCACTCTCCAGCCTCCCGGCAGTCTTTCTGTTATTAAATCATACCAAGGTCACACTGGCCTGTGTACTTATCCACTTTCTTGTGGGAGGCTTTCAATTTAAGTTGCTTTTATGAGCCTAAATGAACCCCTACAGCTCACAATCTTTCCTTTCCTCTTAATAAATTTTAATTGTTAAGAAAGTTATGCCAATAAGTTCCTTTCCTCCAGATACATTATTCATATTGCAACAGAGGAAGAAAACATGTACAGTTTATAACATTCTTGTGAGAAGTCCCTTCTAAGTCAGAAATGATGCTGCCTTACTGTTTAATGTTTCTATTTGGGAAACAGAAATAGGCCTGATCCTTAATGCCTCAAATGAGGAGAGGGAAAGTCACACACAATCTATTGTTTCCACTTTAGGTGTGATCTCGTTCAGATATCCCCTGCCCTACCCCTGATATGCTCCCCTGAGCATGCCCATGGAGTCCTTTTCCAAGGGATGGACTTCAGCCTGAAGTCCAAGACTAAGCAGTCATTTGGTGGAACCCACCCCCAGTTAGAGAGTTAAAGACAACCTGAATAGTATCTGAATATTGCCCTATGTAGGGACAATATTCTACAAATCTTTTGATGGGTTTTTGTCTCCTGGCATCTGTGAACTTCCATCTCATTATGCCAAAAAGAAGAAAGTTTATTTTTAGCCCAGAAAATGGTCTGGTTTGGGCCAATTCTAAGATATCTCCACTTGGAAGGGTTTTCCCCAGGTTGATTCCTTTTCTTCATTCACATATTATTTGAAATATTACCTCCTCACCTGACCACCTTATTTTAAAACTACCTCTTCACCTAATCATTATGTTTCATTTCTTTTATACATAGGTCTTAACAGTTTCAGAAATTATTGTGTTTGTTTTATGACTTTCAAACTCCTCCTCTACCCTCCCTTTTTGGAATATCAGGAACCTTCCTGAAACATAGCATGTTCTTAAAGAAAATTTTTAAATTATCAAGTAACAGAATAAATAAATAAATAAATGAGTGAGTGATGTTAGATTATAAATCATGCATAGAATAATTAGGCATTTAAATGTATTAGTGGGAAAAATATGATGTTAAATTATAAATCATCCCAGAATAATTAGGTATTTAAATCTATTAATGGGAAAAATATACCAAAGAGAATGCAGAGGAAATGAAGTTAGAAGATTCTTCCCAGATGGCATCTGTAAGACAATGTTCACTTTCCCTTCTTATAATGAAAAACTAAAATCCTTACCTAACTCATGCTTCTGAATATTTCAGTCATGTCTTCCAGAAGCCATACTTGTCCAGTGGTCAAAATGGTCCCCAACCTTTGTGCTGTGATAAAGTCAACATGCAATTCTAAAGTACATACAAAATATGGAACAACCTTTTAGTTACCTAACAAAAGTTTACATCTAAGAATAGGATAACAGGAATACACTGATAGATCCAAGTGATGTTTGGGCTGATGGGAACAGCAGAGAGCCAATATTCTAAGCTCCTCATTTTAAACAGGAGAAAATGAGCCCCAAGTTATGCAGATATTTATGGGCACCTGTGGGAACTGCTGAGTACTATTGAATGGGTGGAACTCCAAAAGCAATTTATTTACTTTGTACCAAAGTAACCAGTATTTTCGTAGTAAAAAAAATCAATATCCTTTTTCATTTGCCATGATGTAGACTAAACAGTCACTTGTTTTGCTAGATTTCCGAATCAAGCTGAGTAGGAAAAGGTTCCAGATACTCATCATTTTCTATCATAGTGAGTTCTTCAATTATATGAAATCAGAAAGTGCACCAGCAGCGATAGCCAGACGATCTCATCACTCACATCTCATTAGTTGAGTGATTTCAGTCAAACAATTAAAGATGTACAGATTACTTCTTGAATAAATTCTTATTTCTTGGCTTTAGTGCAAGAGAGAATACTATTTTAATAAACTCAGTTTCTGAGAATATTCTGTGTCTTTTCTTTTGCTTTTTTAGTAGGATATTGTCATGATGGTGCTGTTAATTCTATTTTAGAGACATCTTTTTATTAGAATAGAGTAAGGACCCCAGTATTCCTAGATTTAGGCAATTGTGTCCAGGAAAAGTCTGACAATCACACATAATTAATAGGCTGCAAAAATATGATATCTTCTAAATTGTTTTCAGAATATGTCATTCCTGCAGTGTGAATAACCCAGACATAATGAAGTGATCCTAATGATTCAGAACCATTCTCTCTTCACTCAAATATCCATTCCTTCTTTACAGCAGCTTCTGGTTTGATTTAATACATTATTGTTGAAGACAGGGCCCATTAAACAGCCATAGAAAAGTGAGAATGTGTTCCTTTTAGGTTTTTATACTCTTAAAATGATATTCAGATGATTTTAATTACCACAAAAGCATTGAGATGTTAATATACTTTATAAAAGGGAGGGATACCATTTCAGCCATGCTTTTCTGCAGTGAATTTCAACTCCAAGAAAATTATTTCTTTTGATCCACTCTGATAGCATGTAATAAAAGAACAATAAAACATATGGCTCAATTACCACTGCTTCTCATCAAGCATGAATTAATGAATATCAAATTATTATTAATTGTTTTTTCTGGCTCTCTCTCCAAAGGACAACAATTATACATTGCTGTATTTTGATAAGCATTTTGTGTTTAACACTTTATAAACCAATCTCTAACAGGAACAGATGCATGAAATTATTATAAAGGAGAATGATTCTTTGAATTTATCAACATTTAGAGTACACATGACTATATTTTAATCTCCCTAGTTCATATCAGTTTTTCATAACTGCCTTAAAACTTCTCTAGAATTCCACCCCCACCTCAATGTTCCATAAGCCCCTTTCTATAAAAAGTTGCTTATAAAATATGCATATAAAATGGTTTACAAATTCAATTTCTCAATGTTAATAATGTAATTCCTCACATGATTACCAAATCTTCAATTGCTTCAGAAAAAGTTCTTTAAAAGCTATCACTTGAGCAATTAAAAAAATAAGTTAATCAGCATAGCAGAGAATATAATAAATTACGATCATTGTAACTGACAGAATCAGTATTAGTGACTATTAAAAGACACTCCACAAAACATCTTGCATAACTGATAGTTTATTTTCTTTTCATAAGCCCTTTGTAAATATAAAGTGCTATGTAATACGAACATATGCAACATACTAAAGAACTTGTTAAAGAACACGTGTCTGTAATCCATAACCACCACGTCTCATAGATTACGTATACCTAGATTTTGAAATGCATGCAAAGAAAGTTTACAAATTATAACATGTAACCTACACATGTCATATGATTTTATCTATTACCCACAAATCCGTTTCTTTCTATTTTTAAAATACAATTTCTAAACCCTTTGTGTGTGATTAAACAGAAGGACAATACTAAGGTTAAATTATTTATATTCCTAGCTAGCTCATTATTTAACAAATACATATACAGATGGTTCTAAAAAGCAAACTAAAACTTGTGTTAGGATCAGAGAATTTGAGGAGCAAAAGGGAATCTTAGAAATCATTTTGTTCAATGTCCTTCATGCTGCAAGTAATGGCACAGAGATCTGAGAAGTTTAAATGATTTTCTGAGGCCTACACAACTTTTTATGTTAACATCTTTCTGGCAAACCTTATAAGAAAATTTCTATTAGCATTTCTTGTGCAGAAGTGTAATCTTGTTTCCTTAACAGTTTGTCAGGATGTCAAGAAGGTCTGTGAATCCAAATTCTTGGGGAAATAAATGTGAAAAAATTAGAAACTTTGTTATATGGAGATCATGACACACAGACATTGTATGGAGCAGGTATGAACCTGACTGGGGTGACAATGCTCACTGCCTACCAGAAGCATCATTCCTTTGGTACTAGTAACTAGAACCATTGGAACTTTTCATAGCTAAATCTAGCCAGATACCAGATGGTTCTTTTTATGTGTACCACATTATAGAAGGCAATTAGATTATTTATGCAGCAGCAGAAATAATTTTATGCAAGTCGATCTTCAATGAAAAAGCTTTTCTAGATTATATTCTTAAAACTTTTAGCCGATTTTTCAATGAATTTGAAAAGAACTGATTTTTCTTGATTTCCATGTGTCAGAGTTATTGAATCCACTTTGCTGAAAAATTTGAAGAAAATAACAGTTAGATATGCAAATCCAGCACAAAAACAAGCCAATCTCTAAAATTTACAAAGCAATTATTCACCCAGGGGTTAGGGGTGGATTAAAGATTCCATTTATTCTTCTCATCCAGAAATCACCACTGTGGCCGCTGGCTATACTGTATATGTGAAGTACTAGATGCCTGATATGTACACTTATGCCAAAGAATTATATCTTGACAACTTATATGTACTATAAAAAAAATGCAATGCCTGTGAGTGCACACCAGCAGGGAGGAGGACGCAAAGACTTCTGGGTCTTTTAATAACAACACCTCCTAAGCCATGTCAAGGACTTCTACGAGACTGAAAGCTTTAGAGCTACCACCATGTACCTCAAGACCCATTATACAGTAGTCGAGCATGATAAGACTGCTAAATGAGAAGGAAAAGTGACTGTGAGAACTCTCTGGAGAAAGCAGAAAATAGAAGGCAAAGCATGAATATAATTAGGTTTATTCTTGTAATTGATTCTGCAGCCTGATGGAACGTGGGTTTCTGAATATTTTTCAGAGCATTTTCCAGATATAGTCTCCTAGTTGCTTATTAATATCACATTATTTGTCATTAAATTCCATACTTTGGATCCCATGTAGGAATCCCAAATGTTTCTCTTTCATTCACTACTAGAAGACATCAGGAAAAAAATATCTTTCACAGAGTTCTGTTGACCGTTTTTTCAATATCATTTTTGCTATTCTATTTATTATTGTTCTACAAATAAAATACTGATACTGGCTTTTAAAAACCAACCAATCTTTGTAGGACTTCATTTTGCTAACTTACAGTATACTGTGTACTCTTCTAAATCAATTTTTAAGACTTTCATGCTTTGTTTATAGAAAATGTTAGTTAAAAACACAGGTCCCCAATGCTTTTTTTCCTCACACTATTTATGCTAATTAAGAGTCCAAGTTATAGTAACATTGGTCTTACACTGGTAAAAAATACTTAGATGCTATATTTATATAAAATTAAATTTTCCACTTAAGAGTAAAATTAAAAGGCATTTAGTGTACTAACCAAATTAGGAAAAAAATATAGCATATAATTACAAGTATCTAAAATTATAGTATATAATATAGTATCCAATTGCAAGTATAAAAGCTCATTTATAGATATGAACTTAATTTTAAATAATTATTTAAGCAGAGAAGATCTGTTTTTGTTCAAAAAAATGAAAAAATCTTATAAATAAATGACTTCTTTGCTTAATTGTATCTATGTCTAGTCTGATACCAGAAGACACTATAAAAATTAACTGACTTTATACCACATAGCAAAATACTTCCATAGTATAAATATCTGCCGCTGACATTTAACTAAATATAATTAATAAAATATTTTACTTTATTGAAAGACATGATTTTCATCAATGCCAAGTGCTTATTAATGTTAACAAAAGTGACAGTCCTTGTAGAGCACAACACTTACCCATCACTTTAGAGTAGCAAGGTTCACAGTGTATTGTGTGCCTGTAGATCCAAATACTGTCACCTGCTTTTAGATTTTCCAAAGGCTGCTTACATATTTCACACTAACAAAAAAAACACAGATGTGAAGTTTACATTGTAAATTAAATCTCGATTCTTAGAGGAAAAAGGATCGTCTTTTCAATTCATTCAGGACCATCTGCCATAGTCACACTCAGAATGAGCCTCAAGGGGAAATCACAGAGAAATTGAGAAAGTATTTGTCTATAATCTATGTGCCAAACTTTTCAAATAGATTCTCATCATCTCTCTACCATAAAGGTACACTTCAGGGCATACATACCACTTAAGTTTTCTACTAAACTCACCTTAGAGTAAATATAAACTTGTAAAAGTTGGTAATGTCAGAAACAAGATCGCTACTCAATACTCTTGAAAAAATCCATGAAGCTGCATTTCTTGTTTGCCTACATAAGGGAGAGCCAGGCTGCCCAGGCACGGCCTCACTGAGTGAAATAAACTGCTGGCCCTATACGGTTTGGAGGGAAAATTTGTTTTAAGCTATGTTGGTGGCAGAGGCAGGAAAGGGTTGACCTCTGCTTTATTCCTGTCCACTGCTGATGGTCTTAATTCCTAGCAAGAAGTTCTTGCTGGCTGGTTGACTTTTAGAAACAAGTTCACTGAAGAAAATTGTCATTGATCAGTTACACGTATTCAATGAGGTTCAGATAGTTCTCTATAAACGCGGCTATAGGCTGGGTGTGGTGGCTTATGCCCATAATCCTAACACTCTAGGAGGCTGAGGAAGAGGGATCACCTGAGCTCAGGAGTTAGAGACCAGCCTGAGCAAGAGTGAGACTCCATCTCTACTAAAAATAGAAAAAACGAGAGGATTCATTGAACCCAGGAGTTTGAGGTTGCTGTGAGCTACAGCATCACAGCAAGCTAGACTGGGGCAATGGAGTGAGACGCTGTCTCAATAAATAAATAAGGCTATAGATTAATAATCAGTCTTTTTCTAAAAGTATGGAGATGTTTTTATTCTCAATCATATTTTATTGACCTTATATTGAAAATAGGAATAAAATATCTAAAATGCAATAAATGAAAATTACTTCCATTTACCAAAAGTAATAATCAGATGAATTTTCTCATTTTAGAAGATTTTCTATATAATAATTTTAAACAAAAAGCTTCACAGTAACTTTTGTTGAACTGAATATATTTCAGAACTAAAAGAAAGTAACTTCTTATTCTCATCATTAAATAATTATACAAACTTCAGATTATATTCTATATAGAATTCTATATAGTATGCCCTAAATTTGGATTTTTTTTTCTCAAAGTGAGCTGCCACTCATGCACTTTGGATTACTATTTGTCACTGTTTGAAGGTAACCAGAAGAGAAGCAATCAGTTGACAAAGTATTATATCTATTTGGCTGAATTAGATACTCTGCACCAACCATAGAATATTGGCACTAGAAAGAATCCATAGATTTGGGGAAATGGTTCCCAAGTGCACGGGTGATCTATCAAAGGAGCTTTTAAATATACCTATGCCCACTAATCATTTCTAAGATTCATGATTTATTTGGGGTGAGTCCCAAGAATTCCATTTTTTCCTAATCTCCCCAGATGATTATGACATGTAGCCAGGGTTGATATCCACTAGTCTATTCAACTATTTCATTTTGAAGATAAAGAAACTGAACTGAAGGTTATTTAGGGGATTGTCCAGTCACACAGACACCATTTCTGGTAGAGGCAGAACTCAAACTCAGGTCTTTAGATTCCCAGCTCAGTTCTTATGTAGTTACACCGAAAACTATGATTGACCCACCCAATGTTATTATGAGAATGAAAGGAAATAGCCTATGAAAGAACAGATTGCAAGGCTCTACTAATAGAAGCCTTATTACTATTTATTAAGCCACAATTAATTACAATTAATCATGCTCTCAAAAGCAAGCTGTGTTTTAACCATTGTTAAACCCATCTATCTTAATTTCATGTTGTAAAAATTGCCAGCTTTATTCCTGACAATTTATTTTCTTTTTTACATTTCATCAGATATTTTTCATAATACATAATTTATTAAAATGTTGCAAAAAACTTTTATAAAAGAACAAGTTTTCCTTTTTTCAAATATTCAAATCTCTAGGGCAAGAGTGAATAAATGTGTCAGTAATCAACTCGAAGCCTAAAGCCAAGATAGTAATTATAAACCTTTGAGGTTTAGGCTGTAGAACTCTGGGAAATATTTAAGTGGTGAATTATTAATATGGAAGAAAGTGTTTCTGAAAGCTTTAACTTCATATATTTCATTAAATAATTATTTTTATTCCAGTCAATATGCAATTTTATCTTTCATTAAGTGAAATAAACACATCCTTACCTTAAAGCAAGTAGAATGGCAGCAAATTTGTAATTCATCTAAAATCATTTTAGTTTCTACACCCAAGGGTTTTCGACAATAAGTGCACATATCTCTTTCAATGACAGACCTATAGAGATATTAAGCAATTAAAAATAAATTTGTTATCATACAAAAGACTGATGTATTCCCTATGAAGTCGTGGGGAAATGATATGTTAATTTTGATGCTCATCGGGAAATTGCACAAAAATTAAGCAAGGCTTGGGATCTACTTACTCTAGTAATAGAATTGATTTGTCTGGTTACCTCAAAATGATGACAAAGACTTAACAAGAGTCAAAGCTCAAATTATGAATTCATCAGGAATCAAGAGTGTATCTGGACAGGACAAAGATGTTCAGTTTTCTAGCTGAACCAGGTCATAAGGACCCCTTGAAGCTAGAAGAGGATTTTGAATTACTAATTTACATGTATCATTTTACAGATTACAGGGAAAAATGGTACTGCAGATTAATATAAATTTTTAACTCTCAAAACAGTCAATAGGTCAAAAATAGAAATCCATTCAAGATTTGTGATCCATCACTCAGGAAGGATGGATCTGTGGGGCCTGTAGGGTCCAGAGTCACCCAAACACTCCCCTTGGTGTCACCGAGTCTCAGGATACAGGAATATATGTAATGATAAAATTTATTCTCTCTAGCAAGATATAACCCCACCACAAAGATGATGAGTAAAATAGAGTTGTGTTCTTTATTTTAGAAAAATAATGTTCAATAGTAAATGATCTCTGGTTGTGATCAACAGAGTCCAAAGTACCTTGGGTCATACCAGAGCCTTAAGCAAGGATTCTTTTCATTTTAGAAACTCAGGACTGTCTTAAATGATACCTTTCAATGTCGACTAGTTTGGGAGCATTAGCATGCAGGTCTGAAATTTCCAGGATAGGATACATAACGGAGTTGTGAAATAAAAATAGCAAACACTTACATAGTGCTTACTATGTGCAGTCCATTTTCCTACACACTTTACTTAAACGAACTCATTTATTCTTCACAACATTCCCAAGAAGATGGTATTATTATTTTTTATTGTCATTTTATAAAAAGGGAAACTGAGGCCCAGAAGATAAGTAACTTGCCAGTGTCATGAAACCAGTGTGTGGGAGAGCCATAATACAAATGTCTGATATTCTGCTAATATTTCCCTCTATTGCAGGAGCTAGAAATACGACTCATTGAGGGTAAAGACATGTCTTATTTTTGTGTGTAGCCTTAGCTTCTAAAACTACTTGGCATCTAACATAAAATATTTTTTGAAAACCTGAACTTATGTCTCATTCGCTAATTATTTATTAATTATTATGTCTCAATGCTAAGTTATTTACTTTCATTTGTTCCATTAGAAATCTATAACCTACACTCTTAGGAATGTCAGTTAGGTGCTCCATTGACAATTCAGTGGTAAAGAGGATTACTGATAGCAAAAGCCTGGAATGGGGCCAGTTTGCCAGCTCTCAATCAATACTCATCATCATTCTACTCCTGGGAATGGAGCCTGGCCAGAGTGGGTGGTAGCAGCAAAACCACACAGCAGCTATTTGTAAGGTGAGGTGTTTGTAAGGCTTCAAGACAACTGTGAAGAGGGAGGGCTGGGGGCACAGACTAGTGATGTGGTGAAGCCCAAATGCTGATAATGAGGCAGGACTGGGGACTCCTGGGAACCCCGACCAGCAGAGAGGCTGGCTTGGGAGACAGCTGGAAGGCACGAAGAGGTCTTTTGGAATAATGTGCATCAAAATTAGAAAGCAGCAACAGCCAGGAATTCAAGAAAAAAAATTCCCAGATGCAGAGGTTTTTGTTAGTGAGCTGTACTTTGCTCCATCCGTGCACAGGCAGAGCAAGCAGTACTAGCACAACCATCACCAAGTGCAAAGCGCAGCACGAAATCTGTGCCTATGTGTGTACATGTACACATATATGTGTATGGACATATTTATGTATGGAAATAAAGACACTTACCTATCTGAAGTTGAATAAACAGTTTGTATGTATTTCCCAGAGATATTCTCCTGATATCCATCCCTTGGTGATTTACTAGAAACAAACAAACACGAACATGTGAGAATCAGGCTATTTTCCTATATGAAAGTTAGGAAATAACACACTGACTCATGCAGCCTTGTTTTTATTATTCTTTGTTACAGGCCAGAATAACGTGCTAGGACCTTTAATTCTTCTGTCTGTAGAAGTGTTGATACCCAAGACATCTTCAGGTTGACATATCAAGCAAAGTCAGTAGAGACTAGGGTAAGGAGCACAGGAACAAGTGTGAATAGGAAAAGAAGTCGATTTTTCATAAAATTTGTGCTTACGCTTCAGTTACTTGAGGAAAGCAAGCTGTGTCAGGGCAGCACAGAGGCAGGGAAAATGCAGAGCACAAGAAGGTGAGCACATATGCACTATGTCCTCCAGAGAGGAACAGACACTCTTGAACTTATAGAGAAAGTTCTAGAATTTTTATTTTCACTTGAAAACATCCAAGAAAGAAAAAATTAGAATGAAAACAAGTGATATGTTTTTAAAAGTCCTCTCTTTCCCCTTCTGTGGATTGTGTCAGCTTTTATAAGTCACTCTTTCTTGGAGATAAGCGAAATCTATAATGCACTAACCAGCTGGCTGCTCATAATCACTTCCCAAGGACTTATGCTACCTGGGAGTCCACAGCACAAAAGGCAGTATGTGGTCGCGACACAGATGTTTCTTTTATTTCATACAGAGAGTGATAATTCTGCGGCCCTCACTTGGGATTTTTTAATGAGAAACTTCTCTCCCTCCAAAGTGCCTGTAGGTAGACTGCGGTCAGAACCAAAATCTGCTTCATGGAACACATTACCCCACAATGCTAAATAAGGGTCTGTACACACTGATGCTTGATGCATACAGCATTACTCTCCTTTTTTTAGTAAGAAACTGATACTTGAAGAGGATCTTGGCCAAGGCTGCCTGGTTACAAAATAGACAAAGATTCAACCCCAAATTTGACTCTAGATGGCCCACGGGCCACATGCAGCCCACCTAGGACATTTATCCGGTCTGCCTGGTGTTTTTGCCGCCACTGCCTGTCCTGCTTAGCAGCCAACTCATCCCAGGGCCCACAGTCCGGCCCTCCAATGGTCTGAGGGACAGCGAACTGGGCCCCTGTTTAAAAAGTTTGAGGACCCCTGGACTATTGACTGTATCACCCTGCTTGTCAGTGTAAATTTTAGGAGAATTAGGGATGTTCCAGGTACACCACCATACTTGTTAGGTTAAGGTATGGGAGGCAATCAATCTTTCCAGAGTATTCTGGTCTGCAAACTATAGGCCTGATATGCCACAATATTAATATTACCTTTTATAGCAATGGGCTGAAACTTGAAATTATACCCAGAACATGTGAAGAATTTGTTAAAACACAGATTACTGGGCCCCACTTGCAGAGCTTCTGATTCAGCAGGTCTGGGGTGAGGGCAAAGAATTGTCATCTCTAACAAGGTCCCAGGCAACACTGCTACTGACCCAGAGACCAAACTCTGAGACTTACTGTTCTGTATGTGTACACGATACACATAACACATATATACATGGTAAGCAGTTTTTAAAAATAAACTATATTAATTATAGTTAAATAAGTCAATTATGTTTTAGTCTTGGCATATCCCTAAAACAAGTTATTCTTGTTTGATAGTAATAACATTCTTCTATTCATCTATTTAATAAATCAAAAATTCTAGAGTATTATGTTTAATAGATTACTCTTAATACTTTACTAAAATAATCATTAATTCTTTAAAAATCTATGATATAGGTTGGCTTTAGTTCCCATGAGACCTTTCTTTAAAAAGTTAAGTATATCCAGAGGCGCCTGTGGCTCAAAGGAATAGGGTGCCAGCCCCATATACCGGAGGTGCTGGGTTCAAACCCAGCCCTGCCAAAAAACTGCAAAAAAAAAAGCTAAGTGTATCAATATGATATCCCATACAGCTAACAATGTGTAAGAGGGATATTATATAAATACATAATAAATGTCTATTTTTTAATTCTATTTGCCAATATTTGGCATCTGTCTTCACTATAATATTATTTTGATACAACTTATCTACTTAACAATTTCTTTCAGAGTTTAACTACTTGGTATTTTAAAATTTATTTTGAATTTTATCTTTTAGTTTAATTAAAAGACAGCAGCGACCACTGACTCTAACACACCAGAATGGAAAGTGGATTAAAGAGAATAATTAGTCTTGAGCTTGCATATAAATTATGCAAGGGCTGGAGAAACTTTCTTTTTCAGCAGACTGCTCACCTCCTGACATGCACTGAATTTCCTGGAGGCCCCTCCAGGTCTTCCGCCTTCCACACAGAAGCCTTCTTGGAGATGCTGCTGTCAGGCCACTTTGAAATGGGCTATGATTAACAATGGGTCACACGCATCTGCATTTGTGTGCCCTGCCTTTATATTACCCTACACTTAGGCCAATTTTTGTTTTATACTTCTCGAAAACCAAACATATTTTGAATCCTTGACCTTGGTTGACATTTTCCTCAACATCCATCACTCCAAGCAGCATATTTCGTGGGACATGAACTCCCTGTAGTTTGGGTCAGGATGTATCTACGTGGAGTTACACCCCTCATTTCAGACTGAAGGTGAACTACAGTGGATGGACCCAGTTAATTACACTGGGTCTCCTAATTAGTATGGGATAGTTGTATAATTTTACAAAGCTTATTATAACCAGTTATATATGTTTATGTGAGAACTTTTCTTTTTTTTTTTTTGAGATGGAGCCTCAAGCTATTCCCCTGGGTAGAGTGCCATGGCATCACAGCTCATAGCAACCTCCAACTCCTGGGCTCAAGCGAGTCTCCTGCCACCGCCTCCCAAGTAGCTGGGACCACAGGTGCCCGCCACAAGGCCCGGCCAATGTGTGAGAACTTTTCAATAGCAATCTTATTATGTACACGTCATGTTACAATGCGATTAAGTCCATCCAATGACTATATTGGATAATATCCAAAACATCATAAATTGTAGATTAGTTTATTAATCTAATGAAAATGATCAATATGCCCTTAAATAGTCTTCTATTTGAAATAAGTAGATCCTAATGGACCTAAATATTAATAGAATGTTTTGTTAAACACAAATCATTTTAAAATTACAAAATAAAACAAAATACACGGAATAAGTTTCCAATACCTATTCTCCACATACGTCCTTGTGTACACAACAGTATCCTGTGGTCCTGCATGCTTGGTTCCAACACTGGAGCTGCAATACAAACCATTTTATTCCATGTTTAAAGTTATTGACAAGGACAATAAAAGCAAAAAGTCTGTCTTCCAATTCAACACAAACACTAACATTTGTCTATTCCTTTTAAACTATAATTGTTGAAATATATATTGTAAAGTGGCATTAATCCACTTGTGTAATTTCTTTCTGTCTCTTAGTTTATTCTTAACTTCCATTGTCTTGGCCAACTTCCTATTTTTAGAAAATTAGTCACTCAGTAAATCTGCTATACAGTGCGAAGATTATTCTGAATATTTGTGTAATATGTTATAATCTCTGTCACCCTGATGTCTCATTTATATTTTCAAACCATAACTTTCCCTACAAACTTCAAATGAAAAGTGGGCCTTAATTAGGTATCATGACACCATCTGATTTAACGAAACCTTTAGATCTACCTAAGGAATGTCACATCGATGTCACAATTGTGCTTCTTAAAATTGTAGACTTTTAAAGAAAAAATTATATTTTATACTTTGCTTTATAGTCACAGTAACGACCAAGCTGCTAACTCAACATTTCTGTATAAGGTTGTTTACATATAGCCCCAGATAAACTTAGGAATGTTTACATTCATAGGAGTGGAGAGGGGATATATTTTTTAAAACACAGGAAGAATAGTTTTGTCATTTGTTTTGTAATTGACTATAGTACCTGAGATTGTCCCTGGCTTCGTAGGAATAGGCAGGGGGTCTCAGGGACTGGTTGTGGAGAGCACTGGTAAGTCCATTGACTAGGCCATCTAGCCTGAGAAAACCAACACAAGTATTTGACCCTTAAAATCAAGGTGACTTAGAAGTTTTTTTGTTTCATTAAAATTCTTCTCAATTAACACTATTTTACATATAGTGAACCTCCTTATGTTTGCCTGGTTTTTGCACAGATAACACAAATAGAACCCATGTACTATTTTACTTCTGCCACAGAAACTACTGTCTTACATTTAAGAATAATCAATATCTGCCATATTATCTGACATTGCCATCTTTATCAAGGACAGAAAAACCATCTGAAATCAGTTCCTATAACATTTTCATACCAGCAAGGTCATTTTATAAGGCCTCTCATGTACAGTATATCTGAGAGTTTATTAATCTAATGAAAATGATCCAGAGGTTACTTTGAGAAATTCCAGATTCCATTCTGCTTTTAATGGAAGGCAATGCTTTGAAGATTGCAGAAGAACTCTGACCTAGATTTCTGATAATCTAAAAATGTCACTATGCTTAACAAAGTATAGGCATATTCACCTTTTCCTAAGGAACAGAGGAAATTTCTTAATGCAAGAATAGTGACAATTTCAGCTCCTTTTCCTCCTTCCTGTTAGTTAACTCTAGCATGGGAGAGATATGAAAATCTAAAGAAGACTTTCCTTAACCAAGCTTTACCATTCACAAACAGGCTGTTCTATCCATTTCCAGAGAGCTCTTAAAGAAGACGCAAACATTTGTTCACATACAATTGCTAGCATACAGAAAATCATCCTCTGGTTTTAAGGCAGATGTTTCAAAAAACATACAGCTGAGTTAAAATTATATTAAGTCAAGAGAAGGCGAAATTAACATTATTAGAAGGTTTTCTAATGTGATTATTAAACTGTGTTATCCCAGCAATAATAAACCTAGTAAAAAATGGTTGAAAATATTCAAATCATATAATATACAAAACTCAACTTTGACAATTTCAAAGGAGAAAGGTTATCAATGAGTCCAAAATGCATCTATATTGTCCCCAGCAATGTAAAATTAAAATCACCCATTTGTAAAATCCACAAACAGGAAAGGAAAACAATTTGCAAATACTACAGTTATGGACTAAATTGTGTTTCTTCCAAGTTCATATGGTGAAGTCCTAAACCTTAGCATGATTTTATTTGGAGACAGGATCTATAAAGAGGTAATAAAGGTTAAGTGAAGTCATGAGAGTAGGGTTTTAATCTGAATTTGGACCTGGTATTCTCATAGCAAGAGGAAGAAATACCACAGACCTCTCTCCTTTCATGCAGAGGAAAGGCTACCAGAGAGACATGAGAGAAGGCAGCCATTCACTAGCCAGGACAAGAGAAATCAGTTCTCACTGCATGGCTCTTGGGACTTTCAACCTGCAGAACTCTTAGAAAATAAATTTCTGTTGTTCAAATCACTCAGTCTGTAGTATTTTATTATGGAAGCCCAAGCAGACTAATATAAATATTCCCTAGTTGTACTTATCATGGGACTAATGACCAGAACTTTATGAAAGATTTAATTCTTATAATTGTGAACAAAAACCAAATGCTAAATTTGGAATGTAGGATAATAAACTCTTTAATGGATTTTGTACTTTATGTAGGTTTTAAGGGTGATACATTTTCCTTAAAAATAAGCCTTATTCTGGTACCCTGGGAGTCTAAGGGAGGTGGATCACATGAGCTCAGGAGTTCGAGATCAACCTGAACAAAAGCAAGTCCCCATCTCTAAAAAGAGTCGGGCATTGCAGTTGGTGCCTATAGACCCAGATACCAGGGAGGCTGAAGCAAGAGAACTGCTTGAACCCAAGAGTTTGAGGTTGCTGTGAGCTATGATGCCACCGCACTCTCCCCAGGGTGACAGAATGAGATAAGTAAGCCTTATTCTGGAATAATTTTAAATGTTCTGAAAAACTGCAGAGATAGCACAGAGAGTCTGTGTAAACCTTCTCCCAGCTTCCCATATGGCTAATATTTTCCATAATCATAAAACTTTATCAAAAGGAAAGAATTCATATTTGTACAATACGATAAATTAAACTACAACTTCATGCATATATCACTGGTTTTTCTCTTCTTCCACATAATTGTTATGTCTCTTTTGTCTCCTTAAATCTATGGTAGCTGCAAAGTCTTTATTTTTCATGAGATGGTAATAAATTTTACAAAGAAAATTCTATCTTAACAACATTAAGTGGTAACACTTATTATTAATTATTATTACTTGCTATTTATTATCATAGAAGTAGAGTTGGAGAGATAATATTTTGGCAACCAATAAAACAATCTGCAATCTGCAGTGCTTTTTTTTTTTTTTTTGAGACAGAGTTTCAAGCTGTCATCCTGGGTAGAGTGCCATGGCATCATAGCTCACAGCAACCTCCAACTTTTGGGCTCAAGCAATCCTCTTGCCTCAGGTTTTCTATTTTTTCAGTAGAGACAGAGTCCAGGGTCTTGCTTTTGCTCAGGATAGTCTTGAACATGAGCTCAAGCTATCCACTTGCCTCAGCCTCCCAGAGTGCTAGATTTTAGGTGTGAGCCACTGCACCTGGCCTGCTTTTTGAAATATCATTGGGTCCTTCATCCAGATATGCTGATTTAATTCATTTGTAATACAATTTGGACATTGGAAACTTTTAAACCTCTCCAGTGAGTCTCACTTGCAGTCAAGGTTAAGAACAACTGCCTTAGAAGTTGGTAATTCCAACATCTTACCCAAAAAAGAACTCATTCTCAAAGTATAGTTCCTGGAATAGCTGGTGATTCTGATGTATATAAAAGTTTGTGAACCAGTACAATAGAGGTCTCCTCTGTGGAAGTATTTTTCTCAAATGCCTTGAATAATCCTTGCAATGAACTCGGGGCTTACAATGATTGTCACTTGACAGCTGTGTTGTTGGAAAGTTATTCTCCATTGAAACAAATTGCTGAACTATAAATTTCAATCAGTGGTCACAGTTTTACTTCTTAATTAAGCAATCACTCTACAAATACAAGTACAAACATTGTATTGAATCTTATAGAATTCCAAATGGAATTACACTTGAGAAGATATTTCCTGCAGTGGAAATTCACCTTGAAAATTTACCTGTCTGAAAACTTCTTGTACACTGTGAGAATATAAAATGGTGTGGCTGCTTTGAAAAACACTCTGGTAGTTCTCCAAATGGTTAAACACAGAATTACTATAAAATCCAGTGATTTCACTCATAGGGATCTTCCCAAGAGATACAGAAACATGAACCATATTCTCATGCAAAAAGTGTACATAAATGTTCATAGCAGCATTTATTCATAATAGTGAATTACAGTCCAATACTGAAAACAATCCACATATCCATCAACAATGAATAGATAAAATTCCCTGGCTACTTTATATGATTTTAAAGGTGTTACATGTCCTTGAAATCTGGGCAATGGTTCTATGAAGTTTATTTCTCTCACAATGACTAACCATTTAGTTTAAGGAAGGACTCCATCATTTAGAATTCAAATAAAAACATTTAAAATTATTCCTAATAAGTCAAATTAGAAAATCTATATTTGCCTGGGCATCTAATTATAATATAAAGTGAATTTATTCATAAAGTGAATAAAGTCTCAGTTTAATTTATTTGTTATCAAACACATTCAGAATAGAGAATAAGGAAGGCAGTAAAAGGAGAGAGAAAGAGAAAGATGGGCAGAGAAGCACTCATGGAATAGCTGGGTTACTTCAAAGAAACAGGGTTAATTTGCAAGTATTCCTGATGAAACTTCTTGTCAAGAATGAACAATTCAGACCTCTTGGAGGTCTGACCTTGCCACCATTTCTGCTCTTAAGTTTCCATGAAATTCCATTTCTATACTATCCTCTCCAATAAATTTTCATTTCATGAATAACCCCATCTGAAACTGAAGCACCTCTCACATCATATTAACTGGCAAGTTCCTTAAATATAATCATTTACTTAATATATTTTTTACCTCAATAACTTGCAAATAATATTTGAATGAGGTTGATTAATTGTAAACTCAGTCCTACCAAAAGAGTAGACATGTTTTCAGGATAAATAGATCATACTGAAAATGTATCCTCCCTCATTTTATCAAAGACATTCTTGGGATTACAAAAGAGAAAGAAGAAGATGATTTGAAGAATTAAGGAAACAGAAAGAGACTTCTACCTGTTAGATTCAAGAGCCTTTTTTACACATTATGGGGGGGAAAGTGAATGACCACTTTTTTTTAGCTTTTCCATTCTCTGAAGACAATATTAACAATATCATTTCTTTACATAAAATATTAACAGAAAAGGCAGCTGTACCTTAGGAAGGGAAAAATAGGAACTTACTATTTTTAATGTTCCCCCATATGTGGGGTAAGAATTACTAAACATGGAAAAGTTATTCTCTCCTAATTTAAACGATCCATAAGAACGATAAAGTACAGCTTCTATCCTAACCTTCCTTGTAATGGCAAACACAGCACGATAGTTTTAAAACCATTACGCCTATGGTGTGAAGAAATTTTAAAATTAGGTCCTGTTTTGTGGCTGTGATTAATTTGTGAATTCTTTTAGCACTAGGTATCCAAGGAAGAGATTCTCAGAGTGCTTTATGCACTGTGGAAAACCTACCAAGCAACAGTAAATAAAAATAAATCTTCACAGTCCAAGTAAAGAGCTTTGAATTTCCATAATGCCTTCTACACTAAGCAGTAATACAGCAGGCGTTGAGTCAGAAATTCTAACAGAATTTTGTTAATTTTTTTCCATGTTAGCTTGTATGTATTAAGAAACCTGTACCATAATTTATTGTATTCAAATAGTATTTATATTTAAATACCATAATATAATTCAATTCCCCAGAAAATTTTCTAAGGTCACACAATTTATGCAGATGCATACAGAATTCATAGGAAATAAATTATAATAAACTTTACCTTCCATTCTTATTTTCAGACACATGAGAATTTACTTCAATTAAATTGTCCAGGTCCTGGTCTCTGAAAAATAAATGCAGGAATGAATGAATGAATGATTCAGTTACACCTCAATGTTAGATCAAATATTAGAATAATAAACTTAAAAATCAGTACATAATCTTAGATATAGTCACATGTAGCCCATAAGGATACGGGAGATTGAAAATCTGACATTGAGCTATTTAATCCATACCACTCACAGATCAAATATGAAAGTTGCTTTGCTGAGGCAACACCAAAAATGCATTACTAAGATCTGATCAAACTAAAAAGCTTCTGCACAGCCAAGAGTACAGTAAGTAAAGCAAACAGACAACCTTCAGAATGGGAGAAGATTTTTGCAGGTTATGTTTCTGACAAAGGTCTGATAACTAGAATCTACAGAGAATTCAAACTAATCAATAAGAAAAGAACAAATAACCCCATTTCTACATGGGCAAGAGACTTGAACAGAAGAAACATCTCTGAAGAAGACAGGCACATGGCCTATAGACACATGAAAAAATGCTCATCATCCTCAGAGAAACGCAAATCAAAACCACTTTGAGATATCATCTAACTCCAGTAAGATTAGCCCTCATAACAATATCCGAAAAACTATAGATGTTAGCATGGGTGCAGAGAAAAGAGAACACTTCTACACTGCTGGTGGGAATGCAAGCTAATGTGATCTTTTTTGGAAAGAAATTTGGAGAATACTCAAGGAACGAAAAGTAGACCTACAGTTTGATCCTATAATTCCTCTACTAGGTATATACCCAGATGATCAAAAGACATTTCACAACAAAGACATTTGCACCAGAATGTTTATTGCAGCCCAATTCATAATTGCCGAGACATGGAAACAGCCTAAGTACCCATCAATTCATGAATCTATTAACAAATTGTGGTATATGTACACCATGGAATACTATGCAGCCATAAACAAATGAAGACCTCACATCTTTTATGTTTACCTGGGTGGAGCTAGAATGTATTCTTCTTAGTAAAGTATCTCAAGAATGGGGAAAAAAAGTATCCAATGTACTCCATACTACTATGAAATCAATATATAATCACATACACATTCATACAAATGGTAAAACATAACTATCATCCAGAAAGTAGAAGGGAAGAGGAGAAAGATGGGAGGGGAGAGAGGTGCCAGGAGGAGGGAGGGTATTTTGGGGAGCCTCACCTAATGTGCATAATGCAATGGTACATTTCAAAACTATTAAAAAAGAGTATAATTGTCTTACCACAAGGAATAAGTAAATGAGGTGATGGATGTGTTAATTAGTTTGATGTAAGCATTTCACACTGTACATCAAATCAGTACACTGAACCCCATAAATGCATCAGTGTACAGTTATGATTTTAAAAAAGCAAATATGAAAGTATGGATTGCACTTTCATAAGAGAGAAATAAAAAACTAACTCTTTGGAAGGTTTGGGAAATCTGGTCTGAAAAGAAACGACAGAATTGTATTTGCATTGGACTAAAATTTAATGAGTACTAACTCCGTGCCACAATGTACTAACTGCAGATTTTCACATGGATTATCTCACTCAGATCTCCCAAATCCTGCGGGACAACATCTATAGCTCAGAAAGGCTAAGTGAATTTTCCAAGGCCAATTAGCGAACTTATGAAAGATTCGAGATTTGAGGCTGTACTTGAAGACTTTGTTCAGGCTTTGGGGATTACAGAAACATGGGAAATAGACTCAAAATTTGAATAAGCAAATCATAATGTGCGGTATAAATGGAGTGATCTGATTCTTACATCTTGGGCTACAGTAACAATTTGAGGCTTTTTTTGATATCAAAGGTCCTCTGGTATGTTATTTGGATATTAGTCATTAATATGTTACGTAAACACCGATAATTCCCATTCCTTTTTGAGGAATTTATAAAAGCCCTTGTCAGTTTGGTAGGAGCATTGTTTCAGCATGACAACAATGAGGCCCATCTTTCCCCTTACTTCTTTGGGTAAGTTACTCATCCTTTATAAGCTTCATTTTGTACAGGAGGATACCGAGATCCAAGTTTTTTAAGGTTGTGGTGAGAATGAATGAACTAGTGTAAATAACACTTACTGCACAATGACCACAGTTGAACTTGATTTGAATAAGCATAAATAAATAATAGTTTATAGAAATGCAGTGATTCTGCAGTAGGTGCTATTGATTCCACAGTTTTGAAGAACTACTTTCTCATTTTAATCTCTGTTGTAAATTTTCACATCTTTGAAATTAACTCCAGTTCTTAACAATCGTACTTCTCATGGTCCTGAATGGTGGGCTTAAAACAAGTCATTATACATACATGGGATCAGTGAAGGAACTCTCACTTACAAAATTAATATGAATAAGGATGCAAAATAGCATAAAATGTTCTCATATTTATGTGGAGTAAGATTTAATACTCTTTTATATAACATCCAATCCATCAATAACTGATAAAATATGCAAATTAGACATCATTCCACAGCCACACTTAACCTCACATTAAAAATACTAGCTGCATACTTTTCAAAATGTAGAAATTAGGGTAAATAACTTTCTAATGTGATTTACAGTAGAAGTATGCCAATTAGTGTATATAAAAAATACTACATTTCAGAAGCAGCTCAGAAATTTCAGATCATTTCATCCTGTGGTCTGAATGATGTAAAATTCAAAATTGAATTCCCCAACATAATTGCTAGAACCATGTAAGATGACCTCCCAGCTTGCATCTTGCAAATTTAGAAATGGTAGGGAGAACTTTGGATTTGTCTAACTTCTGATGGTCTTCAAGGAGGCAGGAGGCCTATCTTAATGACCTTGACAATTAAGTGATCCTTCTCATAGTGTTTTAAAGAATACTTTAATAAATACTTGGGGATAATGGCTGGCCATGGTGGTCTGTGCCTGCAGCTACTCAGGAAGCTGAGGTAGGAGGACCCCCGGAGCCCAGGAGTTTGAAGCCAGCCTGAGCAACATAGTAAGACCCTGTCTCTTAAAAATATATATACTTGGGGATAGTGGAATAAAAGTTAAAGGAGTATCATGCTATTCCATAATTCAGTTTCCTAAGAACATCAAACTGGGATGGTTGGCAGGGGTAAGTAGTGAAAGACCACCAGGAAATGTGAATCTCGGGCAAGTAAAATTTTGTCCCTTCAAGTGATTCTCCCTCCATGGTTAATGTTAGAGGAACTGAGTGTTATTTTTTAAGGAAGTTGGTGGCTTTCATTATAACTTGAGTAGGATCATATTATTATGGCCTAACTTGGCCTTGCACATCATAGATGCTCTGTAAATATTTGGGAAATTAAATTAATTTGCATTCTCTTTTCTTCTTTGGCAAGATTCATTACTATCTTCCCTAGCTCTGGGAAAGATGTTAAAGGAGCAGCAAGGAAAAGGTATTATCCTAGACCCTGAACCTCTCAGGCAATCTACTCTAAGCATGGAGCGTGCACCATGACCATGTCGGAAAAAAAAATCAGCAAAGCCAGTTTCCCCTCCGTCTGCGTCACTTACCCATAGCCTGCCTTCCTTACCACTGAAAGCACATATTTCTTTTCTTTTTCACACAGCTCCCACTCCTGGCTTGGTTTAATTATTTTTGGAATTTGTTATGGGTTAAATTGAACACTCTCCAAAATTGATATGTTGGAACCCTAATCCCTGATGCCTCAGAGTGTGACCTTCTTTAGAGTTAGGGTCTTTACAGAGGGTCTTTACAGAGTGTGACCTTCTTATAGAGTTAGGGTCTTTAGTCTCCTCTGACTTTGCCAGAGGAAATCTGGACTTAGACAATATGAAGACATGGGGGAGGACAGCCGTCTACAAGCCAAGGAGAGAGGCCAGGAATAGTTCCTCTCCTCCCGGCTTCAAAAGGACCCAGATGTCAGACTTCCCTCCTCCAGAGTTGCGAGAAAATAAAGCTTTGTCTTTAAACCACCCAGTCTGTGGTACTTTTTAATACATCTCTAGCAAATGCATACAGATCTTCATCTACCTTCACAATGTGATTACACTTAAATTTTAGCCTGATGATGGACATCGTCAATTCCACCACGGCTGCTGTGTCTGCTTTGTCTACATCTCTCCCCCAAGCCCTTTTGGATCTTAGCTATCTCAAGGGAGAACAAGAATAGGTGTGGAAAAGAAGCCAGAAGCTTACAAATCCAATAACCTCAGTGGACAACTCAAAATTGGAACCTATGCATGCCTTCTATGAAGCTTATTCCCAAAGTGGCGCAATTAAAACAAATAAAGCATGTTGTTTGTTTCCTAAAATTTTCTTATTTTATTACATAGTATCACACATCAAGTTTGGTAGAGTCTGTTGTGAGAGTTAAATCTGAATCATCTGTGCTATACACCAAAATATAAGGTTCCAGCTTATCAGTCTAAAATGTGTATTTACTTTGGTTATTCATTCTGGTTGCTGTCATCAGCTATTTTTGAAGATTCAATAAAAGAAGCTCAGACTTGTCATAGATTTTCCAAGTGAAAGGATATAAAAATAAATGTTTGTTCTTTCTTTAAGAACAAATCTATTGCACGATGCCTTTACACTGAGTCTGAAGATGAAGAAATATGATAGTTCTTTAGATTTTTATGGAACCCCAACAAATGCTGCAGGGTTGAACCAAGCCTTGATTCTAAACCCTTTCATGGAAGTTGCAGGGGAAGGAAAACCTCATAATTAGTACATTTATGAGCAGTTGAAATTACTTCCAAGAAAATCACCAACTCTCTATAGATAGAGAAAATTACTAGAGAGCAAATTGTTCCTAACCATTGCAACTGATAATGTTTCTTAATACATATTTTAAAATATTTAGAGGGAAATAGGCATTATGTATGGGGTAAAGCCATAAGATAATTTTTGAGTAGAGAATTTATTCATGATATAACAGTGTCATTTATTTCCTACTGTCTCTTCAAGGAATCTCACACTCCTTTACAAAGCAAGTGAAGGAAAAATAGAGATTCTGGGGACCCGGCAATTATATCTCTTATTATACAACTTTTCCTAGGATAAGCTGTGCATAAGAGAAAGTTATTAGTTGTCTGCTAACTATTCCTCTCTTATGTGGGCGTGGGGGGGTTATTAATAGGTAGCAATATGTTTCTCTATATACAGCTAATTTAAATTGTTTTTGTAAAGTATTAACCACATTTACAAAATTAAGAGTCTCCATATAAAAAAATTTACTGTGGTACTTCTTTTATGCCAAGAACTAAATCTTAGGCTTTAGGATTTTGTTAAAAAGAAATATCTGTCTTTCTAAAAGGAAAACAGAATACAGTGAGATAACTGGTATAATTTCTTAACTTACCAACATAGCAAAATGGGCTTACTTTATATATTTTTATACGTTTTTCTAATTCTTTTCAATTAGGAAATCTATCTTATTTTCCTTTTTTTCTTTTTATTCTGGGTTAATGTGAGGGTACATAATGATTAGGTTACATTATTTGCATCTATAAGGTGAAGTCCAAGTTGTAGTTGAGTCTTTCACCCACAAAGTATGAAAATTCTATTACACAAATTAGTAAGTCCATAGATATGTTGGACAATTTAGGTATTTAAATATAAGATGTGACCAAGAATTTCAGAGGCTCCTTTCACTATGGTTCACTGAATTTATATTATGAGCAAAAGATAGTTACTGGTGGGCAGCACCTATGGCTCAAAGGAGTAGGGTGCTGGCCCCATATGCCAGAGGTGGTGGGTTCAAATCCAGCCCCAGCCAAAAAATGCAAAAAAAAAAAAAAGATAGTCACCGGCTCAAGCAAGGAGACCAGTGATAAAGAATCAGACTCCTTCTGTCTGGCTTCATTCATGGGGGCTCAGAATGTTACAGCTGGACAGCAGTAGCTTTTACAGATGAACTATCACAAGGCACTGATTAGTTTTGGATTTAGCCTTTCATTCTCAGAATATTTTTTAAACACCTAATATATGCCAGGTTTTGTGCTATGTACTATAGAGAAAGAAATAAACAAGATAGAGCCAGTTCTTACCCCGAAGATCTTACACTCAAAAAGAGATGATTAAACTATAGCTCCTTCTAAGAGATCAATGCTATAGGACAGAAAAGCACAGAGCCTGAGGACATCTAGAAGAAGGACCTGATGCAGCCCTCCCGAACCTGAGTGCAGGACACCTGAGCTGACACCTGATGTGTATCCATATGAACCAGCAATAAACAAGGACGGAAGAACTGTGAGAGTTAGAGGTGGGGTCTACATGTGAGTGAAGAGGAATAGTAGTAGACGGTGGTGTCCAGATGACAGTTGGAGACCAGGTTAAAGTGGCTATTATCTAATGGAAAGGCAATAAAAGAATTTAACCAGAAGAATGACACAATCAGACTGGTGTTTTAGAAAGATCATGCTACAGTGTGGCAAATGAACTGAAGGGCAAGACCGGCAGCAGAGGGCCAGGTAGGAGGCCGCAGAACGACCTGGATGACAGCATGAGGAAGTGCCTTGGACTGTTAAGAGGAGCAGCCAAAGTGATTGGCTGATTGATTATGGAAATAAAACAATGCAAAGAGTCAAGTTTACTCCCACGTTTATGTCTTGAGCAGAAATATGAGATACACTGGAGATTGATAGAAAGGAACTCTTCTCTCATTGAAATACTAAAAACTTGGTAGTTTCTTGACAAATAGGAAGCCCTTAAAAAGACGGAAGGTTCACACCACAAATAACTGAGAATATTTTTTTCACTATTTTAGATGAAGGATGCCTTTCCTAAATGCATAGGTCTTGGTGTCCCTAGATTCTGTACAATCCTCATTTGGGAGCAGAACATTAAGGTTTTAATTATTAGTCTAACAACAGTTTATAGGCTACAGATGACTGACTATCTTTCTATAATGTTGGTTCACGAAAATGTGAAACTGTTACTGCTAAAAGTCATGCAATTTCTCACTGAATAAATGAAAATTCTACGCCCTTCCGCATTTGTTCTGATTACTGTATTCCTAGAAAGAATTCAGGAATCCCTGCTTATATTCTGATCTATGACTGAAGTTTATTCAGCCCCTAACTGTGAATTAAATAGACAGCTGTTGGAAATGTCAACAAAGTCACCTAAAAGAACTCTGATTCACTGTTGTTATACTATTAAATAATCAGCGCTATGTCACATTGAATTGATGTAAAAGGGCCTTGTGGCTGTTCTTCCTACCAGGAAGTCCTTAAAATAACCTTCTCTTTACTGACAGTAAATCAAGAGGGCAGTATGGATACATTATAGATACAGGTAGTTGCTCCAATTGAATGAAGTCAACTATTCTCAAATAGACTATTAGTCTTTTCTGTTTTGGCTGCTCTGCGATAATTCTTGAACAGCCTCACTAACTATCATCAAATCTGGTACACTACCAAAGAATAATCAGACATAGCTTAGGTTAAATTTGTGGACCAAGCTACTATCTTAAAACAACACGATGGCCAATATTTTTAAATTCCTTTTTTATAATAATCATATCTATACAAGGAAAATGTCCTCTTCACATTATGTAATTTGATTATAGGCATTTCTGAAACATAAAGTACCTTTTTATAAAGTTAGCTTCTTCTAATAAAACAAAAGGCAAAACTCTTATGAGAAAGCTATCATTGTCAATTCAGAACATTTGTCAGGGGGAGAGAGGTCAGAGGTAGGTGCAAGGACAGAGAAAAAGAGAGAAACTACATTTTCCACAGTTAGCTATTATACAATGTGGTTACTAAATCTAACCACTTCGACATAATTGGAAACTTCCTAAAACTGTTACTGATAAAAAGAAAAATCTCCCCAAGAAATATCTCTATAAAGAAATGGGTCTACTAATAATTTCTGTGTAATTATCAGCAGCAGGGTTCACACAAAAAAAAGTCTGCTGTTACTTCCTGCTTGTCCAGTGGTTCATGCCTGTAATCTAGCACCCTGGGAGGCTGAGGCAGGTGGATTGCTTCAGCTCAGGAGTTCAAGACCAGGATGAGTAATAGTGAGACCTTGTCTCTACCAAAAATAGAAAAACTACCTAGGCATTGTGGAGGGCACCTGTAATTCCAGCTACTCAGAAGGCTGAGACAAGAGGATCACTTGAGCCCAAGTTTGAGTTTGAGGTTGCTGTGAGCTATGATGTCACAGCACTCTACCCCAGGTGACAGAGTGAGACTCTGTCAAAGAAAGAAAGAAAGAAAGAAAGAAAGAAAATCTCCATACAACAATGCTTTCTCCTCCCTGCACTTTAATAATTCCCTAGAATAAATATATCTGATTTTAGTCCTTTAACCGGGCATGGGGAGCAGAGGGGCACAAAGAACATGAAGGATGGAAAGAAGGGAGTCTGAGCTGGCTTAGCCAAGGATCTTTCCTTCTTCCTGTAGGCTGCAACAATGGAAGTCTAGATTCAAGGAGTGTTTTCTTTCTTGAGAAAGTTATTTAGTATCTTAGAGCTACAGTTTCTTCATCTATAAGAAAGTGAGAGAGAGGATGGGAGGAAGGAAGGGAGAAAGGAAGGGAGGAAAGAAAGAAGATTCCTACCCTAGAACCTTGGGAACATGTCAAGATAGTCAGGCGAGGTCATTTACCGGTTAGTGTTTCTGAGAGCTGAAGGTTTCACTTTAATAAGCTTGTCCAAGTCTTGGCTGTTTAAAAGAGAAAGAAAAAAAGTCCAGATTAGTAATAGGATGGAGGGTTGTGTGAGGTCACTAAAGCAACATTAAACATCCATTTCATTCAGGGGCAACAGGCAGATGAAAACATGAGCTAACTGCTTTTATTTGATTACCTCTGATTCTTTCTGATTGCTGCAGGATTCACTTTGATGAGGTTATCAAGACCTTGGTTTCTTTAAATAGGAAAAAAAAAGAGGATAGGTTAATAATTATGAAGTTCTTTTGGTAAGATCATTAAGATTATAAATCTGCTTGAAATGATAATAAAATGTTCTTCCTGACTGATAACATAGTTCCATTACCTTTGGTTGTTAGTGAAGATTTCAGGGTTCACTTTGATAAGCTGATCAAGATCTTGGTTTCTTTAAGCGGAAAAATGATCAAAGCAGCTTAGGTTAGAAGTAATACAAGTTTAAGGTCATTAGAAATGATTATAGTATGAGACATATTGTTTTGGTATTGAAAGAAAGGATTATAGTATGAGACATATTGTTTTGGTATTGAAAGGCCATGAAATACACACCTATGGTGCATATTGCAAGGGTATATGTCAAATCTATTAAGTGTACAGTATAAATGTCTTAACACAATAATTAAGTGAGATGAAGGCTATGTTAACCAGTTTATGTAAGCATTCCAAATTGTCTATAAAATCAGCACATTGTACCCCATAAATGCATTAATGTATACAGATCTGATTTAATAAAAATAAATTTTTTAAAAAGAAAAGCCATGAAATATTTTTTTCCTAGTAAGTTTAGGAAAGAAAAAATTATGCTGTATTACAAGAAAACTTTTTCTCATTTCATACATTTTATTGCCGTGGGCATGCTGGGTAAGTGTCCCACAGCAAACATCTGATGAGTGAAAACTTTTCACTCAGAATATTTTAACATTATGAAGATACAAACTAATTCTTATGTCCTTGCCATTTGTAAAATCCCGTTACCAGCTAAGAGTATCATTTTTAAAAAAATAAACTCTAAAGCTAGGATTATTTTTAACATATGGGTTCGCAAAGGGAGCTGGCAATCCATCAAAATTGTGACTATTCTTTCCTTTATGATGACTGAAAAACCGAGTCAACTCAGTTGTTCGTGGTCAAACTAGTTATGTGTTCTGAAAACTGTCCACTCTCCACTGGAAACTCTGTTTCTCTTCTCAGCCACAGAACAGTACCTCCTCCCATATAGTTCACTGTTATTTATTGCCTCAGGATAACACCTTGTTTTAAGTGTTGGAAAGTAGTGACTTTTTTGAAGTATTCCTCTAAAAATATTTTAATATTTATTCAGAGAAATACAAGGCAGGCACCGCAGCAAGAAATTGCAGAACTGAAAACACCTGCTTCCAGTACTATCTGGGAAGCAGCCTGCCTACACCCCTTCTCCCAACAGTTTTTTTCCTTATATAAGAATAAAATACACTTTGTCCATCAAAAAGATTGGTGAAAGATCAGGAACTAAAAGAGGATAAAAGATTTAGGGATAAAAGGCTGCATGTCCCCTCCACAGCCCTCCACTTTTCCATAGCATGTGTTTGGCACTCATGGCTTCATTTAGTTGGATCTCGTCATCATGGTTCTCATATCCACATGGCTGGCGGAAAGTCCCTAACTGAATTTTCACAGTTATAAATTATCTTCAGTAATGATATGTGCAATTAAGGACAATCAATTGGTGTCTAAATACTATTAAAAGAACAAGTGACATATGAAAATTATCCACAACATATAATTTCCTTGTACAAATTGATCAAAAATTTATTATTTTTATTTATTTATTTACTTTTTGAGATAAGGTCTCACTCTGTTGCCTGGGCTAGAATATAGTGGTGTCATCATAGCTCACTGCCACCTCAAATTCTGGGGCTCAAGTGATCCTCCTGCCTTAGCCTCCCAACTAGGTAGGACTACTGGTGTGTGCCTCCACACCTGGCTAATTGCTTAATTTTTATTTTTGTAGGGTCTCACTATGATGCAAGCTAGTCTCAAACTTCTGGCCTCAAGCAACCCTTCCAAAGTGATAGAATTACAGGTCTGAGAGCCCTCACCTGACCAAAATCTGCTATAAAACTAAACTGTGTTGAGAAGACCAGTCCAAAATGTGGTTAAATCCATATATCTCAAAAAAATACAAAGAATAAAACTTTATAGAAGAGGTGGTATATTCTAAAGTGATAGCTTTTCTTGATACATATAATTAATCACAATATTGTTTAGTATAACTACATATAATATTCATGTGCCAGGACAAATAAGAGTAAGTGACATAGATAATGCAAAAACAAACATGGGAGTTTTCATTTTTACTGTTCTGTTGAGCATAGAAAATTCTATTTATCCAACAACCCAGAACCATGATATTTAAACTACTGTTTCATAAAGCCCAGAGATCTCAGGAACGGTCCTAAATTGTTTCAATTGATAGCATTATGAAATTTATGAAGACAACAGTGAAACAAACTTATTTTTAAAGCCCTAGATCCTGCAAATAAAGCAATCATATTTTACTTTTATCAAGGGAAAATGTAACATTTTTCCTACAGAAGTAACTGCTTTCATGTATTTGGCTCTAAGGACGTAGTGAAGGACACATGAGAAGATTTAGGTATTATTATTTCCAGGTAGTTTAAAAGCTGTAAAGTGTTTTGCAGCAATTGCCACAATTGTACCTTTGTAATCTATGAAGTCATTCTTCAAGTAATCCTGTGAGAAGAGTAAGAAGCATCTAGCCATCCCCAAACATAAGGAACAATCCTATCTTTATAGCTTGGACTGTTTACCAAGGTGCTTACTTAATTTCCATATGTTTTAAGATGAAAGTCTATGTGCCAGGGTTTAAAAACTAAGGGTTTTGCAGGGAGTTAGAAGACTATTAGATGTTTGGCCTGGCCTAACTATTCTCACCTGTAAGTGAAGATATTAGACCAGATAATCTCTGAGGCTTTGTCCATCCCACATCTACTCCTAGGAGTCTATGAATATGAATTTGTACCGCCCACGTGTGTGTCTCATCAATGTCTCTTTTTCTTTTTAAATACAACTCACTGACAATACGTTCTATATTCAGTAAGCGGTATGTGAGTGCTCTAAATGTAATGTTATTAAACTGACAACCTATTATTGCCTTGGAGTAACATCTCTATGCCCCTGGTACATAATTAGCTTTAATCTATGTTAATTGCCTACTGCTAATAAGATTGAGTATGTCTACTGAATTCTCTTTTTGGCGTCCACAGTCTATAATTACACCTAATGTGCAAGTAATGATACCTAGTTGTAAGCTGTGAACCCAGTAGGTGCCCAGTAATTAATTACTGCCTAGAGATCACAGAACTACTATCAGTCTTCCATGAATTTTCTTTGTGACCCTCGTCAGATCACTTAACCTTTGTGAGCCTTAATTTTCTCTTCTGCAAAATGAATAGATTCCACTGGAACAATGGTTTTCAAAATTGTTCAAATTAACTGGCCTAAGATTCTCTAAGTTTCCTTCCTTCTATCTCTACAATTTTACAATTTGTATACGTACCAATCAAATTTAAAAACAGAAGTCATGAAAACAATTTAAGGTGTGTGTGTGTGTGTGTATAAACAGCAATGGGTAATGTTATTGTTATCTTCATGTAACCTGATACAAAAAGTGAATTTTATGATCTGACTGACACTACTTATACAATTATCAAATTTAGGTTCATAGCCTTGCTAGGAGCAGCAAACGTTCTAAAGAACAATGAACCTCATAAAATTTCCACTGACTATCAAAAAATACTCCACTAAAATGAGGTGAATGACATTGGTAATGATAAGTCTAGCAAAGTGCCTCAGTCTTTTTAAAAAATTAATTATCATTAATAAATTTTAATCAATTCCAGGGACAAAAGGATTAATATCAATACCACCACCCAAACAAAACAAAACATAAAGCTGGTAGGCTCTGTTTCTACCCGCCCATGTCTCCAGTGGTTTCCTCCAGCTTTACTCCAGGCTAAAGTGATGCCATCACTATACACTGTTTTCAGCTGCCACTCTATCTGGTTATTAACAAATAGTTAGATATCTAGGTTTCCAACTGTGATGATATTTCAAGATCTATCTTCAAGTTTGCCCATAGAATGATTATGTCATTTATAATCATTTTGTGTTTAGTCAAGGAGAAACGAAACAAAGCAAATAAATAATAATCTTCTCTTACCCAGAGGAGTTTTTGACAGCTTTGGGGCTTACATTAATATAGTCATCAAGACCCTGTGCACTCCTAAAACAAAATAAAACATAAAGCAAATGTCAGCTACAATAGGAAATCAGCCAGTTTCATACTGGCAATTCTTTTTCTTTTCTTCCTTTCCTTTTTGACAGTTGTGTATCATTCAACCAGACCCTAGTATAAAAAGTATTAAGTTTACTGAGTTTCTACCTTATACATGTATATATGACTTTCAATCCTCAAAACAAATCAGTAAGGTAAATTTTACCATCTTCCTTCTATAAATAAGAAATTGGGTTTCAAAGGGATTAAGACACAGGGGCCAGAGATTTAATAAGTGGCTGAGGGTAAACCAAACTTCAAACTATAGTAAATGTACCCCAAACTATACATTCCTTCCCCTATCACTTCTTCTCTCTTCTGTACCCATTAATCCCTTACATCTGCACAATGTTTTTTACCAACATTATCTTCACAATAATTCTTTGTAAAGTAGCTTAGAGTTTCTTGGCCACACTTTCATTAAATTTTGTGCATGCATCATGGGTCTTAATTTCTCAAGAACACGAGTAAATTAATTCAATGTCATACACAAATACTCCAACCAAGTATAAGAATGTTATTCCACCAATTTTCTCTCAGTCATTTAATTCCTTGGGTTTGTAAGAGAGAATAGAAAGCCAACATTCACTGGCTTATTTAGTTTTATGAACATATAATTTATTAACTATAAATTTGCAGTTATAATATAGTTATGTTATTATTGCTGTCAAAAGGAATTTTTCAAGTAGTAATTATATAGGATTATCTTCAATATTATCATTGGAAACAGTGTTCTAATGAAATACATGGAAGAAAATAATAAAAAAAATCTATCCAACATTATTACACATCAACAAATCAATTTGTTCCCTTTTTTTCCCTTCATGTTCCCTTTCAAAATATTCTTAGCCAAACAATTGATCTTATTTTTTGGCAAAAATTGTGACTTGCTCTCGAGTCTTAAATAATCCTAGTAACTCACGATTTTTTTCCTGGAGGGATCAATTTGGTAAGATTGCCTAGGTCTTGGTTCCTAAAAAAAAGTATTTTAAGTTTCAATAGTTAACAAAGTCAAATAAAGTCAATAATTTCTACATTTTTAATCTTAATTTTAAATCAAATAATTGTTCTAATTTAAAATTCCATACTTGAATTCCCTTTTCAGTACTATATAAAAACAGGTGGCTACTATCAATTCATTTCTTGCACAACATTGTATATGTGAAAATTTAATTACATTTTATTCTTGTTTCTTTTAAATCATCCTCAAAGCAGAATTACTCCTAAACTCCTTATTTGCCATATCACATTTATGTAATAGAATTATAAAATTTAGAATATCTTTTGGAGATTATAAAGAGTAAGGGAAAAATTTAAACTAATTCATCATTTTCATGTGTTTCTTGCTTCCTCCATTCCACAAGAAGCAAATAAAAACTGAGACTTTTATAAAAGAGTTATTTCCACATTCTAAGTTATACAGGTAATACACATAATGTAGATATATAATATTGATGCTACTCTAAAATATTAACTAAATCGCTTTAGAATCCAACTTTTGCAAAACTAAATCAAAGCAAGAAGATTTCAGATTATGTAATTTATGCTTTTATTTTAAATGCTCAAATAGCTCTAAAGAGATAATGCTATTATCACAGTAATGATGCCAACCTTAACACCAAAAGTCCTGAACAAGAAGCTTAATAAGAAGCTTTATTATTGGACAACATGAAGAGAAAAAATACTGAAAAGTCTTATATCTTAATCTTTGGGACTAATTTATAAGTTCATTTTATTATGTATACATGTTGAACTATATGAAATTGTCATTTTATGGGCCAAAATAACTGAATATCTGTAATTTCATAAAGTTCAACCTAATAGGATAATTTCTTCAGTATCTTCTTCAAACTAAGTATTGAGTAACTATGCAGATTCAATGATGAAGAAAAATAGAAATAGTAATAATACAATAATATTAATAGTGTACATCGGATCATAAATACTTGAGCACTAAATTCCTCACAAGCATGATCACATTTAATTTTCCTAGTAACTCATTAAGAAATTAATTCTAACAATGATGACTTCACAGGTAAAAAAGCTGAAGCTTAAAGAAGATTAAGCAATTTTTCTAAGACTATTGAGCTAGTATGTGTTCTGTGAACTCAAAAATCTCCCTACCACATGAAAGAAATGGACACACAACCAAATGCAATGCTCAGTAGCATGTAGTTACTAAGACAGAGGCTCAGATACTGTATGGGAAAAGCCATATAATTAAGGCCATCTTCACTTTTAGAAACTAGTCACCCAGGGAGAAGGACAAAGGACAGCTGTCTTTCACTGACTCTTAAAAAAGATGATATGGTCTCTGAATTCAGTGTCTGACCCTCAGATAATGACAATAAAATTACATTCTTATTTGGTGAACAAAAATCTATGGACAATGTAACAATAAATATTCAGATAAAAGAGTATTAAATCATACTCTTTTAATAATAAAGTGTATGATTAAAATTTAATCATAAAGTGAATGAACCAATACAAGATACAAAAGTGGAGGGGCAGCAGGCTGTATTTCAAAAGCCACCTCACTACATTTAGAACTGACCCTCTTCTCCCACCCAGATGAAGTACTATCTAAGGCTCCACAAATGATGGCCCTCAAACTAAGTCTAATTCTGCAGCCTGGTTTTGTAAATAAAGTTTTATTGGAACACAGCCACGTCCATGTTTATGGTTGCTGATACACTACTGGCAGAGTTAACTAGTTAAAACAGAAACTATTTCGGCCCCCCAAACCTGAACTATTTTACTATCTAGCCCTTTAAGAAGAAGTTGCTGACCTCTGATTTAGTCTAAACAAGCTCAGTTGGATAAGTATGTAGTGTAAAAGAGAGAGCATTCCTATATGCAAAGCAAGACAGAAAATCTGTCAGAAAGAAGCTATATATCTTGGTATCTATAAAAGATACTCATATTTAAATTAGCATAACAATATATATTTATAGATTAATGTATCTATTTAACATGATGTGTCTTAGAGAAAATGTTCTCTCTGTAAAAAGTAAATGTCATTCCATGTATTTTTTATGATATCAACCAACTGAGTATAATGTTTAAAAATGACTCCCCAACTTTAGAAACCATTTGGGTAGTAGACAATAAGAAGAAAGGTAATATCTGATAGAGGATAAAGGAAGGAAAGCTTTTTATCACATGAAGACCTTTCTTAAGGTTGTTTTGCTCTAGGAAATTGTTTTAGGGTAATGTTTTATCCATGGGCCACCTTCTTTATTCATCTTAAAAAAAATCTTAAGCATGAAATACAAATCCCATACTGATAAAGGGTCATTCCTATATTTCAAGGAATTCTGTCTCTCACAAAAGTCCACAGCCAGAGAGCCCTGAGCAAGAACTTGAACATGAGGTTTCTGACACAGAAACTGTTGATTTGGGGTACAATCACTGGTCACCTCCATGGTGAGGCAATGCATTTCATCATATTTTAAAAGTTCAATTGAGAAAAAAGGAGAGAGAGAAGAGTTCTGTAAACCTTACCCTTGGTTAATTATGTTTGTTTCAGGAGCCACCTTGATGAGACTCTCAAGACTTTGATGCCTTAAAATCATGGGGAAAAAATGACCAGATCAGTGGTAAATTTATACAAGCTTGTTGCACATATTTGTTTAAACTGAGAAATATTTCTTATCATAAAATGTTTATTAAAATAGAGATTATCTTCAGAAATATGGGATTTTTCAGTACTGTGAATATTTATCTATATAGGACCTAACTATAACTACCTAGAAATAATAACTAATGTTTTTAGAAAATTGTTGATGCACCACTCACTGTTTTAAGTGATTTACATGATTTATCTAATTGACTCCTCCTTTGATATAGGAAGTATTATCTACCCAAATTTATAGATGGAAAAACTGAGACATAGATTGAGTCATTTTCCTACCTGGCTTGTGGTAGTGGGGCTGGGAATTTAAACATAGGTGATCTAACTTCAGCCCATATGTCCTTTACACCAAGCATCTTACTAAAACTTAGTAACTGAATTATGATTGAAAGTGTCCAGAGAGCATCCTGTCCAATTTTTCTTCACTTTGAAGATAAAAAACCAAATCCCACCATGTAAGAGAAGCAGAGCCAGAACTGCCCTCTTTCCCCTTTATTGTGCCATCTCTTTTGCTTAGGATGGATAGATAGATAGATAGATAGATAGATAGATAGATAGATAGATAGATAGATAGATAATGGCCCTTCCATCCTGGGGAAAGAACTATGGACCTAATTAATCAAAAGGTACCTTCACTGTACCAAAACTCAACTGACCAAAATTCTTAACATTTCAGATATGAGGTAATCAGATTACATGGCTTTTTTTTTTTTTAAAAGGATCATTGGCTTCAGCATCGGTCAGCTGAAATGATGATTTAATTATACTTTTAAGCACTGGTTACTATGAAATAAAAAAGAAGAGCTTCTTAATTCTTACCCTTGCATATGTTTTTCTGTTCTTGCATTCACTTTGATGAGGTTATTAAGATCTTTTGAACTTCAGACAAAAAAAAAAAAACATGATGAATAAAAATAGACTTAAGTCAATTGGCTGTTTTTGATTGAAAGAATGTATGTGCTCAAGATGAATTTTGCTATTTAGGGTAAGGTTAAGATTAGGGTTAAGACTGAGTAAAATTTTTAACCTTCATGCAAATCATTGGTATACACTGGCTTACTTTCACATTTACCCTGAAAATTAAACCATAAAATTAGGGCAATAATTTTTTGAAAAAACAGATTAAAACATACATTGAGGAAAAGAATCCCTGTTCAATAAATGGTGCTGTGAAAACTGGAGAGCCACATGTAAAAGACTGAAACAGGGTCTGCACCTCTCACCACTCACAAAAATTAACTCAAGATGGATAAAGGCTTAAACCTTGCCCTAAGGCAAGGAACTCCTAGAAAAAAAAGTTGGAAAACTCTTATAGATATTGGCCTAGGCAAAGACTTCATAAAGAAGACATCAAAAGCTATCAAAGCAACCACAAAAATCAATAAATGGTACCTGACCAAATTTAAAAGCTTCTGCACAGTTGAGGACACAATAAAAAGGGCAAATAGATAACCCACACAATGGGAGAAAATATTTGCATGCTGTACATCTACAAACAGAATCTACAATGAACTCAAGCACATCAACAAGAAACAACCAAACATCCCCATTAAAAAGTAGAGAAAAGGTGAACAGAAACTTTTTAAATGAAGATACATTCTAATGGCCAAAAAACTCATGAAAAAGTACTCAACATCTCTAGTCATTAGGGAAACACATGTCAAAACTACAGGGTATAGCTCAATGGCTAGGGCACCAGCCACGTTCACTGGGGCTAGTGGGTTTAAACCCAGCCCGGTGCCTGAGGAACAACAACAACAACTGCAACAAAAAAATAGCCAGGCATTGTAGTGGGCACCTGTTGTCCCAGCTACTTGGGAGTCTGAGGCAAGGGAATCACTTAAGACCAAAACTTTGAGGTTGCTGTAAGCTGTGATGCAATGCCACAGCACTCTACTGAGGGCAACATAGTGAGACAGTCTCAAAAAAATAATAATTATAATGAGATATCAACTAAACTCATATGACAATGGCTTATATTAAAAAGTCCCCGAACAAAGTTCCCACCATGGGTGCAGAGAGAAAGGAACTCTTTTTTTTTTTTTTTTTTTGAGACAGAGCCTCAAGCTATCCCCCTGGGTAGAGTGCCATGGCATCACAGCTCATAGCAACCTCCAACTCCTGGACTCAAGCGAGTCTCCTGCCTCCGCCTCCCAAGTAGCTGGGACCACAGG